>PVHP010044793.1:0-13927 GCA_004024765.1 Zapus hudsonius | reverse complement strand
AAAAGAATATATATGCATATATGATACATATGTATTTGTATATCATATATAATACATATGCACACATACCTTAAAAAGTTAAATAAAAACATTTCCTTAGTGGCTGACTATAAAATTTAGCAGCCATTCTATTCAAAAGGCATTAATGTGAAGATTTTCTTGTCGCCCCCTAAAGAATAAGGTTAAACGGACCATTGAAAAGATTGCAAAACTCATTTTATTTACTCCAGAATAAAACATCTCGGAGACTGAATAATCATAGCAATAACATTTGCTGTATTTTATTTAACACACAAAAGTCACTGGATTATGCATCTCTAGGGGGTGTTAGTTATATTTAATAAGCAAGATGCCAAACTTTACAAGTCGCATATGAAAGCAGAAATGCCATGCAAGGGGAAAGACTTCACAGACATTTTCAAAAGCAGAGAACATTGTAGAGCTCAGGGGTGGCCATTTTGCCATGCCCCTTCGTGCTTCAGTCATGGTGCACATGTTTTATTTCTTTACACAGGTAGATTTATAAACCTGAGTTCCTTTTTAATATGTCAGTTTAAACTCAATGAAAGGTCAACTGAAGTGGCCACATTGCAGTGATCAACGCGTGACTAAAGCAAGGTTTAAACACATATCATTTGACTCTAAACTCTGCAACTACTGGGAGAAAACCAACCAAGGAACCATTTCAAGAGGTGGGGATTAGCAAAGAGTTTCTGAACAAGAATCGAATAGCTCAGAATAAAGAGAGCAAGAAGTGACAAGCATGATTACATTAGATGAAAAGGCCATTCATAACAAAAGAAATAATCAACACAGGGAAGTGATGGCCAGAAAATCAGAGAATATCATCTGAGAGGGAATTATTAACCATACTACATAAAGAACGAAAAACAAAAGACCAAATATGTGACTTAATACTCGAATAATTGATCAGAACAGACACTTGAACTGAAAGAGGAAGATGTCTAATAAATACGTGAAACAGTCACCATCTGCAGCCATGAAGCAATTGCAAATCAAATCTACATTATGATCCATGTCTCTCATGCCAGAAAGTTTAACTTCAAGAAATCAAAAGCAATTGTGGTCAAGGGCACAGACAAAAAGGAGCCCTCCCTTGCACACACATTTTGGTATGACTGCATTACCACTATGGAACTCAGTATGGAAGTTTCTTTGGAAAGGTGTTTGGGGATAGAGGGAAGGGAGTGTATGTGTGAGTGTGAGGGGATTATAAAAAACTAATGTCAATATTAATCATTCCATAGACACTTTCCTCCTTACTAGTATTTTCAAGATTTAGCCCTCAATAAAGAGAAAGGGAGACCTGAACGGAAAAACCCAATAGAGGGTGAAGAAAGCTTAACCCTAAAACCATGGGCTTTGGTTTGTAAATTCAGGGTCAGAATAAGAATGACCTCCACAGTGAGCTTTTGGTCAGGGAGATACATGAGGTCCCTAGAATAATGAAGACCATTTCCAAAACACTTGGTTACCTGCTAGAGCTAAAAGGTAAGACCCCATTGTATTGTCTGTAGTCCGGGACATTGAAGACCATGCTGGAACAGTTAGAGAAATAAGTTCCCTCTTGGCTCGCCTTCATAACGTGAGATTAGAAAACCTTGTGCTGGGAATTTTATTGGCATTCAATCATTTGTTGGGTAAAAAGATGAAAGAAATCCTGATCAATCTTGTATGCTTCACATGTTCTCTCCCCTCCTCTGCCTTGCCCCTCAGAGGTTCAGGTGCTGAGAGTGTTCTTCCCACTGAGGTGGTATTGGAATGTGATGTGTATATTTAATATTAGGAACTAGTGTGAGATCCTTTAGGTCATTGGGGGTGGGGAGGCTGTAGTGCCCAAGAAAGAGAATACTGATTCTTGGGAATGAGTTCTCACGGGAGCTGATTTTGATAAAATGGTCAGCCTGACCTCTGAGTCACTCTCTCTGACTTCCTTTCCAATATGTGATGGCTGGCTCTCACAGGTGCTGCTGCTATAATGTGATGCTATTGTTAGGAATTCACCAGAATCTATAAATGGATCTTGCAAATCTGAATTACAAACCTCCAGAGAATTGAGCTCAATAAAACTCTTTACTTCATAAGTAGCTTGGCTCAGCTATTTTATTGTAGTAACACTAAAATGACAAATACATCAAGATCCTGTAGTTATGCTGTCATGAGAAAAAAAAGGAAAGACATATTTAACAATACACTTATAAAATGTTTGTATTCCAGCTGGGAAGATGGCTCAGTAGGTAAGAGCACTTGCTGCATAAGCATGAAGACCTGAATTTGATTGACCAGCACCTATGTAAAATAAAATAAAAATAGGCATATGAACACACATATCTGGGGCAGGGAGAGGAGGATCACTGGGTCAGTAAATCTGACTGAAAATGGGAGCTCTAAATTCAGTAAGAAAGAATCAGTCTCAAAGAAGCAAATTAGAGAGTAATAGAGAGCAACTGATGTCTTCTGGCCTCTACACCTGTTCCCATGGGGCACATGCATCTGTACTCACATGTGCACACACACACACACACACACTCACATCACAACAAAAAAGAGAGAAACAAAGTGTTTGTGCTGAAATAATGTACTAATGTACCCACTTGCTACTGTAATCATCTTTGGTATGCAAGAATGACTTCCACTTAAATTCACAAAACCTTGACTCATAGACTTTATTTCTCTGCCTTTAGGCTTTGCTTGCTTAGAGAAATAAATTTCTCTATCAATTAAAATGTGTTTTATTTTTGCCATTGTCTTTTTTCCTGAGGATGTCTTTTATGCCTTATATGGATTATTAAAGTTACATTGAGTTTTATTTATTTTATCTTATTTTTTATTGTCCATAATGAACTACATTATTTAATGGGTAAACAATGAATTTTTATCCCCAGCTCCCCAATGCCCCTCTTCTCCATCCCCAATCAGCTAGATATCCTCCTTCGTGGGCAGGCTGGATCAATCCTTGGGGCAGGGGACCATGGAAACCTAGGAGTTAGCTCGGTTGTTATTGAGGGGTCCATGTCTCTAGATATTCTCCCCCACCAAGGCTCTCACAATCTTTCTGTCCCCTCTTCCGCTCATATCCCTGAGTCGTGGTGGGTGAGTATTAAGGCTGCTTTATTGTTGAGAACTTAGGGGTCTCTGTACTACTGTTTTAGGTTGTGTTGAAAATCACTGGTGTCTGCCTCACTGGCTTCTCCTGTGTTGACTGATTGGCTGTGGCTATGGGTCACTTGCTCATCCCATCATTCTTTCTGGGGTTTCATATGGATCCCCCAGGATATGTCTGGGGTGGCTCATCTCTTGCCAGGATGTCAGCTATCAGCCTGTGGTTCATTGGTAGGGTTGGATGAGCCACAGCTCTCTCGCTGCATTCTGAAAGATATAAATAGAATCTCCAACAGAGAGTGAGATCACCATAGATTAACTGAGATACACATTTCTGAATTAGCTAGATTCTAGTTTTAGTAGCCTCTCCATCAATTGCTCGCATAGTGCATCTCTGCCATTGTCTTTTATACTGCCTACCATCTATTATATATATATATATATATATATATATATTAATTCTCCTCTTAGTCTTCTCCTACATTGGAGCTTTGAATTGAAAGGACAATGTCTGATCCAACACCACAAGCATCTAGCATCATGTTGGGCTTGGAGGAAGAACCCAGTAACCATTTAATCAATCATTGAGCAAGAAAATATTAAAGAGCTGACAAGACTGTTACATCTGGAGCGTGCCTTAGCAGTGTATACTAAGCACCAGTACTCCTTGAGAGAACACTTCTCATGTGAAGAATGATGGAGGTCAAAGAGATGGATGTGCCTGAACCTAATTAAGGAATGGACAAATGCGTGAAAAAGTGTGCAACCTCTTTACCATCAGGGAAATGCAAATTAAACTACATTGTGATTTCATTTCTATCATCAAACAAACTGAAGCAAATGTTGGTGAGGAAGCAGGGGAAAAGGAACCTTCATTTACTGTTGGTAGGCATATCAATTAGCCCAACCAATCTAGAACTCAGTACAGATGTTTCTCCAAAACTCAAACAACACGAACCCTAAAACTACCATATCATCCAGCTTCCCACTCCTGGATATACATATCAAAGGAATCAAAGTCCACATATTTCAGATGTTTGCATACACATATTTATCATGGCATGGTTCACAATAACTAAATGATGGAATTAGTCTAGGTGCCCACAAATGGAAAAATGAACAAAGACTATACAGTATCTTATATACAAATATTATTCAACTATAAGGAAAATGAAATTATTTATTTTACAGTGTAAAGGACAGAACTGGATGATATAAATGAAAAAAGCCAAATTTAGAAACACAAATCCTTCATGATGGATCTCATAAGCATAATCTAGGTTATAGAGACATGAAGGTAAAAGTGGGGACCACTTGAGAAGAGGAAGGTGGAATAGGACCAACAGCAGGAAGAAATAAGAGATATAATAGGAATGGCAACATGATCAAGGTAAATTATTTACATGTATGTGCATATCATAGTAAAACTCATCATTTTGTACAATGAGTGCATGCAAATCAATTTAAGAGCATCATTTGGAATTCAATTGAGGACAAGGAGTAACTCTTCACAGAGAGCATTAGTGTTTAAGTAACTACCAAGCAACAAAGAAGTGTAGGGTATTATATGTGATCAGTTAAGAGGTTGTTCCAATTGAGGTGAGAGGTCTAAGTCTGGTAGCATGGTCTGGTGGTGTCAGGTAAGATACAGTTTGAAGAGATAGGCTTACAAAGATTCTGGGGATGATGGAGAAAGGTTCATTGGAATGCTAGGAATAATGTCTTGGTTTCTGATTAGGTGGTTTGTGATGGTCATGCCATATTCCTACAGGATTAGGAGTAGAGGTTAGGTGGAATTAACCCAGGTTTCCACATGCCAAAGGAAAGTCTTTTAGAGGAATCCATATTAGAAGAACATGAAGGATTTATTTATACTTGAAAATGACACCGTCATTAAAATTAATTTGGGTTGAAAGAGTAAAGTCTGCTTTACCTGACTATGTGAACCCTGCCAGAAGTTGTCTCTGGATTTACCTGTGTATCACTTTTCCTTGATCAAACTAGAAGTCCCATCTCCTATCTGCACTCACCTATAAGGCCTTATAGGTGAAGTCATCCATTCACATAGAGATCATCAATTCTGTCACATCTGACATTTGAACCTCATTGATTAATTATAGTAATGTGGTTCTCTCCAAGGAAAATTATTTGTCTTTTTAAAATGTGGTAATTTTTTTGATTGTTTCTTTTTTTTAAGGTAGGGTCTCCCTACTGTAGCCCAAGCTGACCTGGAAATCACTGTATAATCCCAGAATGGCCATGAACCCATAGTCATCCTCCTACCTCTGCCTCCCAAATTCTGGGATTACAGCCATTAATCACACAGACCAAATGTAGTAATTTTGAGAGAGAAAATTGTCAAAGGCAGAAGGGCCATAAGGAAGAGAAGATCATAAAGTCATCATGAAGCTCCATGAAATAGTCTATCAATCAGCTGAATTTTACATATTAATTTATAGCTAAGTGAAGGCTCAATATATCAGGGATCCATTTCCTGGAAAAATTTTGAACATTACAGAGAAGAGGTGAAGGATGTAAATTCATTGATCAGGATATCTTATTTTCTTTAAGGGACATCAAATATATCTCCCATTCCAATCCAACTGCCCTTTAAAAAAATCCAGAAATAGAATGTAGTATGAATTCAGACTAAAAAGAAATGAAGTCTAAATGTCTGAACTTAGAATATACCTCATAAACCCTGTCTCTCAGAGGTAAACACAATGGCAGATAATAATAGGATCCTAAACCAAGAATGCTGATTAGAGAATATGGGGAACTTGTGCAATTAAGATCATTTACATCCAATACAACAAAAATGAATTTAGAGGAGATGAAGAGGGGTTTTGTAATAGTGACTTTTCTCATCACTATGACCAATCTCTGACAGAAGCCACTTCAGGAAGGAAGGATTTGTTTTGGCTCACAGCTTCAAGCATTTTCAGTGCATTTACAGTGAGGAAGCCAAGACAGTGGTGACAGCTCAGGACAGTCATCAGGACCATGAGGCAGGCAGGTAAGAATGAGAGCTAGACCAGAAGCAGGACTGGGCTCCACTCCAAATCCTGTTCCACAGAGCACTATCAGGAAGCAAATTTCCCTACAACTTCCCTGAACAACAGCACTTCTGGGGACCAACTATTCAAATACTTGATATTGTGAGGTGCATTTCACATTTATACAGTAAAAAAATGGATTACAAGTTCCAGGTTGCACAAAAGAGGTGAAGAATATGAGGATTTCATGACGACGTGAACTGAAAATTCAGAATCATTTAGAAAAATGACCCTTATTGTTTGACCCTTTCACCCTCTTGAATAAATAAAAACACCGTTTGGAAAATGTTACTTATTAAAATTGTGATTAAAGCATGTTATAAAGATGAATGACATTTTGTAAGTAACAGTTAGGGGAAGCTATTATCAACAACTTCTGTTGCTCTGAGCCTCACAGGAGTGCCATGAAAATGATAGGTTTTGTTGAAAAACTTAAGCTACAAGATCTTTATCTCTTAAGTGGTAAGTGGGGTGGCACAGAAAATTTCCCAACCTTTAAGTCTCATATATAAGAAACCATATACCCTGGCAGGCCCTAAATATTTCATATTGCCCCTGAGACCAACACATTTCCGCATGTGTATATGTGGGTTCATAGTTTTTTTTGGGAGGGGCACACATGCACAGACACACATGAATACCTCACATGCTTTTATTCATATATAGTTATGAAATATTTTTGTACCTCCTCGTTCCTTCTTGAATCAAGTCCACAAGAGAACACTTAAGTGTGTGATTCTTTGAAATTTGGTGTGGGCCAATGTAAACCACTGTTTTAAATTCCCTGGAAACATGGGTCAAAGATACTATATTTAAACATGTTTCAGAGTCATCGAGTGGCTGAATTTTTCCACCAATGTTTTCACCTTGGGCTGAGTAATTTGTAAACACACCTCTTGATCCTTCCAACACTGAAAGCAAGTTCAGCCCAACCCACAGCCCTCTGATGCACACACTGCTCATCATGACATCAGAAGCCCACGGTGTCTTCTTTTTTGAGAAAATTTTCCACTCGGGTTGAAAAATAACAACTGAAAAGTGCCAAATGTAGTTAGTCTCTTGGCATGTGTAGGTTGACATGTGGTTCCTAAATTCCACTGGCCTTCAAGTGACGCTGGAGTGGAGGCTGAGTATCTTGATTAAATCCTATGAAGACTGGGAAGCATGTTGGATTTCTCGAGAAAGCTGAAAAAGTGCTTTCCTATCCTTTGCACAATGTCAGCCTAATATTCTCTGTGGCTGAGGGGCTGAACCACTGCTGGAGTACCAAGAGGGTTTTCCCGTCCTTTTCAGGGCTCAAATAGCAGAAAAGTGTAGCTATGCATACTCCTCATGCTTTCCCAAGAGACACGGGATTTGGGGACAAAACCTATGTTACTCCATTGTTGTCACAGGAGCATTCTGGTCTCCAAAAAAAATATATATGTTTGTGAATCAATTGTCAAATTAAAATCAGCATGGGCCCTCAAAGCTCACTATGGAAACAAGTCCTAAATGGCTCCTAGTTTCTTCCTTGCAGCTAATGGTGATGAGGCAGTGTAATTTCAACTGTTTTATTTGCCTCTCTCATATGCAAAATAAAGCATGACATTCCTTTTACATCCAAGTTTTCTTTCAAAGGAGACATTGTGGCAAAAGAATACTTAAGAATTTTGGATAGGTTAACAAAAAATAAATAAAAACTTGTGTGTAGTATGAAAAACATCTTCAGAAATGATAGAAAGTGTCTCGTCCTTAAATCACAGCTGGTGAGATGGCTCAGAGATTAAGAGCTCGTACTGTAAAAACACAAGGACCTGAGTTTGAGCCCCAGTGACCATGTAAAAAGCCAAGCAAGGCTGCACATCCCTGTAATACCAGCACTAAGGAGGGAAGGAGACAGGAGTCTCACCGGGGTTCCCTGGTTAACCTACTCCAGAAGGGTGGAGTCCCAGGTTCATCCTGAATCTCTGTCTCAAAGAAATAAGACCAATGACAATAAAAGGAGGGCACTCACATCCCCCACTGGCCTCTGCACCTGTATGCATGGGGGCATGTGGATTGGCTCCCAAACCCCCAGTCTCTCACACCCACATACACCACACACATCATATTTCACACAACAAAATATGTAGGTATGTGTACACACATAAACACACACACACATATATATATGATATATATGTATAGCTTAAGTGTGGAAACTATATCAGCTGCCAATTGTAAGTAATTCTTACACTATTTTCACAAATCTAAGCTTCAGTTCTGACAAGTGTAAAGAAAATATTGGAGCTTTCCCCCCTAGCTCCATTTGCTGAAACCAGACCTATAACATGATGCAGTTTATTTGTAACCTCTAAAACATAAACGGTGCATCCATAAGGTGGTATTATGCCCTATGAGTTTTGATTATTTTAAGGTGTAGAAATTGCAATACATTTCCTTTTAACAGATGTATTGCAGTGTGATATGATAGATACATAAAAGTTATAGGTTTCTAATGCATACAACTTGATGTATTTATAGATAAGTGCAAAACCCTGAAGTCATCACTGCTATCAATGTTATCAGCATATCCATCACCACTGCAGGAAAATAAAATTTCTGAATCAAAGGATAATTCCATTTGTTGAGTAGCTTCCATATTGTTTTCCACAGTGCTGTACCAACTTACAATCTTCCCAACAGTGTGCAATGATTCTCTTTAATTCAGACCCTTGCTAACATTTGTCCTTTGATTCTTTAATAATGGACAACAGGTGTGAAGAAATACCTCATGGTTTTGGTTTTCATTTCCATCATAGTCATATTGAGCACATCAGTACTAGTTGCCATGACTTGTTTTGCAAAATGACTAATTCTTTTGCTCATTTTAAAATCAGTTCTTCTGTTATTCTTTTGAGACATAGTGATTCATTGTGTATTTTGGATATCCACTTCTTATCAGATACATATCTCATCAATTCTAAAGGTGGCCTTTTCATCTTGTTATTTGTTTTCTTTGCTGTGAAGTTTTTTTTTTTAGTTTGGCATTGTTTTATTTATTTGTTTTTATCACTATAAAGTGGATTGAACTTGGAGCCTTCCATAGGATCATTAAGCAATCTACTACTTGGAGATTATACACAGACGTCAGGTTTGCAGCAAGAGTTATCAAGCTCAATGTCTAGAAATTTGTACCTATTTGTTCTTTTAGGATCATTTTATAGATTCATATTGTATGTTTAAGCATTGATTACATACACTTTGAGCACATCTTTGCTCATGGAGTGAGTTCAAGGAGCACTTTTATTCTTTTGAGAATAGATATCCTATTTCCCCAGCACCATTTGCTGACGTCTCTGTCTTTTCCCCAACACATGTTCTTGTCACCCTTATGAACGGTTAATTTATACTTGTGTGATACTTCTAGGCTCTGTGTTCTATTTCTTTTAAATCTAGAAAGTGTAAATACTCCAGCTTTTAAGATTCCTTTTCAAAATTATTTTGCGATTTGTTGCTGTGAGTCAAAATTATTTTTAGAAGCATGTTTTTCTTTCTGTTAAGATGCTAGTAGGATTTTGGTGGAGATGGTATTGTATCTATAGAAGATGCAATGCTTGGAAGTTTGGACATTTTAATATTATTATCTCAACATATCTATGACAACAGAAAGTCATTAAATTTATGTCCTTTTAAAATTTTATTTATTTGCAAGCAGAGAGACAGATATAGAGATAGATGATAGATAGATAGATAGTCTATGGATAGACAGACAGACAGATGACAGGCAGAGAGAGAAAGAGAGAGAGAGAAAGAGAGAGAGAGAGAGAGAGAGAGAGAGAGAGAGAGAGAGAGAGAGAGAATATGGGTGCACCAGGGCCTCTAGCCACTACAAAAGAACTCCAGATGCATGTTTCACTTTGTGCCTCTGTCTTTATGTGGGTATTGGAGAATCAAACTTGGGTAGTTAGGCTTTGCAGGCAAGTCTTAACTGCTGAGCCATTTCTCCAGCTCCGTTTATATGTTTTTAATTGTCTTTTTTTGTCAATGCTTGATCAACTTTGTGTATGATTCTTTCATCTCAGTAAATTTATTCCCAAATGATTTAGTCTTTATCTTGCCCTTATACATGAAATTATTTTCTTAATTTTATTTTCAGATAGACCACTGTTGCATCTAGAAACACAATTATCTTTGTATGATTTTATGTCCTGCAACATTATTAAATGCACTTACACATTCTAAATTTTTTGTGGACTTTTTTCCTGCAAGGAAAATTCTGCCATTTGCAGACAGGGGCAGTTTTGTTTGCTCTCCACACTGTACATATCTGTGTGTAGGAGGATACCTGGGATGCATAATGTATATATTTTGGAAGGCTCATGGGCTATTTTCCCATTTTGTTTTTCTTTAACTGAATAATTTCAAATGAATTCCATTCTTTTAATTAATCTAACCTGGTTTTGATGTTCTTTATTGAAGTTTTTGGCTCAGTCATTGTATTTCTCACCTTTAGGATTTCTGTTTCATTCTTTCCTATGATTTTATGTTACTATTAAATGGCTAACTTTGTTCATTTATGGCTTCCTGATTTTATTTAGTTATCTATTTGTATTTTCTTATTGTTAATTGAGACCCATTATTTGAGTTATATTGATGTTTTTGTCAAGTAGTTTATGTTTCTCCATTGCTTTATGGTTGGGAACCAGAGATTTTGCTATAACCTGGTGTCATCATGTTTGACTTAGTCTTGATTTGAAGAAGCAGTTACAGACACTTCTTGCAGTTTCACAGATTTGCCTTAAGCAGAAAAGGATCCTGTCTGCCATCTCCTTTGAGAGCTCTGCCTATAGGCCTTGCACTGGAGCACAGTCCTTCTGGTCTATACCAAGGTCTGAAGATGCTTGGTCTCCTATCCTGTGGATGAAGTGACATGACTCCTGCTGGTTTCTTGTGAATGAGACTACCTCTACGCTCATGGCTATACAATGCTGGAATGAATGCTCAAGGTTGAATGCTTTGGGGTTTGTAGTCAGGTTTTTAGTAGGTATTCCTGCTTCTGGAACATAAGCCCATCTTCTTCAAATGACTTTTTACACCTTTGAACTTCATGAAGGTGTCCAACTGTGTATGTGAATCCCAGAGATCCTGTTGAAACTTCTGCCATTGGTTGGTTGCCATATTAATGTTTTTCTCTCTCTCCCTCTTTGTGTAAAGGACAGAAAGACACAGAGAGAAATAGAGAGAAGAAAACTTCTATTTTGTCTTCTTGCTAATGTCACCTGTTATTATACTTCTTTGTATATTTATCACATACTCACATCTATAATCAAAGAGTGAGAAAGAATTTATCTTGTTAGGACCACTCTCTTCAGCATCACTGTCTAGTGACTTCTTGCTGATAGAAGCTTGTCACCCTCTTAATAAGTCTTATCTTTCCACCTGCTCATCATTCATTCACTAAATATTTTTTGAATAAATACCATATTTCAAAGACTGTTCTTGGTGCTGAGTATGTATCAGTGAAGAATAGACAAAGGTTGTCATAGCTCTCAATTTCTAAAAGAAATCCAGATATCAAACAAGGCAAGAAAACAAAACACATATATGAAATGTCAAAGGAGATTAAGGAGAACAATTACATCAGGAGAGGAGGAAATAAATAGTTGGAGTATGTATGTAGTAAAGGCCAGAAGGAGTAAAGCCGAAGTGATATTATTTGTGTTAATATATGAAATCCAGTCATGAAGCCATGTGGAAGACTAGCAGTCAAAGTAGATGGAAAAATAAATACCCAGCTTCAAACATCAAAGGATTCTACTGGCACTGAGACCAATTTGGTTGAAGAGAAGAAGAAAGCATCAGGACGGAGGCCAAAGAGATGATACAGAGGGGGATACAGAGGGTCCTGCAGACCAAGACTTAGAAATTGTCTTTTGCTGTATGAGAGAGGTCACCTTCAAAGGGTTCCCAGTGAGGCATGTCAGACATGTCATAATTTGATTTATGTTTACCAATATTACTTCAAAACCTTCTTGGAAACATGACTCACCATAGATAATATGGAATCACTGAGATGAAATATCCATCTATCAACAAACTCCTAATGAAAATAAATACACACTTGCCTATAATTCTGCACTAAAAGAAGAAATTTCTGTCATTTTCTATACCATGGAGGAACCTTTATAATATTAAGTGAGCAAATTCAGATGCAGAATGTCAACTATCACATAATAGTACTTGAATGGAGAAACCAAAAGATTTGAACTCATAGAAGTGGAATGCAACATGCTGGTTATCAGTGATGAGGGGTTGTGACAATGTCAATCAAACACACATTATTTAATATGCAGAGCAAGTTCAAGAGATTTCTTGTACTCCATGTGGAATGTAGAAAATTTAAAAAATGTGTTTTCAAAAATTGTTGATAGCAGAGTCTAAGTATTCTTACGACAAAAGTATGTCATGTCATGAATATGCTAATAATTTCAACTTGGCCATACCTGTATATACTATATATTTAAACACTGCAATGTACAAAGGAGATATGTATAATTTGTATTATTGCTAGAAAATTTATAGACTATTTTGCCTGCCATACTGAGAACAAGTTAGAGAGAACACACTAGGAGGCAGGCTAAATAGATGGGGAGTCACTGAGGTGAGAGAATATGGCAATCTTTAGTGAGGAGATAGGAGGGAAAGTCACAATAGTGATGCCATTTTAGAAGAGAGAGCTAGAGGATTGATGGATTGGGGAAGGAGGGAAGAAGGGAAAAGGTAGAGACAGAAAGAATGAGAGTAAGAGACAGAAGATGTTTACAATGTTACATATTGAAAGGAATGGATGGTGTTTCATGAGTGACTAAACTTGGTGGCTAGCAACATTTCAGTGCAAATGTACAGGAACAATAGTATGAAACATGACTCACTCTGGGAAAGTTAATTTTAAGTGCAGAATGAGGCACTTGTGGGCACATGTTGTATTGGAGTGGTTCTAAAAATCTTGTGTCCAGGTTCAAAAATCCTTGTAAAATCTGGGATTCATGATAGAGTACTTTTTTAAAAAAAGCATGAGTTGGAAAAAGTTTACCAACAGAGTGAGCATAGATAAAGAGAATCTATCACAGACTTGCGTCCCAGGGAATCAATGATTACAAATGGAAAAACTGGGGGGAAATCTTCAAAGGAGAGCTAACGAGTGACCAAAGAGGAAGGCAGGAAATCTAAATGAATGTGCTGGCGCCACAGTCGATGCGGAACGTGGCACAGAGAGGGCAGTGAGTCAGTATTATCTTGTGCTGATAATGAGTTAGAGGAGTAATGAAACCTAATCATTGGAATTAGAACCATGGTAATCATTGATCACTTAGATAAGAGTGATTGTGATGAAGTAGTGTCAGTAAAAGTTTGACTAAAGTGGGTGCCAGATACAATGGAAGGAAACTGCTAAACTGGGGTTTTTCAATTAAGGGATACAGACAAGTAATTGATGGAAGAAACAAGAGCATCAAATGTTTTTTTTTAAACACATATCAATAATACAGCAGAATGAATTTTATTATGACATTTCCATGCAGACACATAACATGCTTTATTTGTATTCATCTCTCTATGGGCCAAACTTTGTCAATTGGAGAAATAATGCTCGTTTTGTATGCTCAAAGGAAAGATGCTAGAAAGTATGGGTATAAATACCTAAGACATGTTTTTTTTTTAATTGTCCATAATGAGTTACAATATTTAGTGGGCAAACAATGAGTTGTTATCCCCAATTCCCCGCT
>PVHP010044792.1:0-13846 GCA_004024765.1 Zapus hudsonius | reverse complement strand
GACATGTGGCTGACTACAACAATAGTGAATTCCAGATTATCCTGCACAGGTGTGAAACCCTACCTCAAAACAAACAAGCTGCCAGGCGTGGTGACACACACCTTTAATCCCAGCACTCTGGAGGCAGAAGTAGGAGGATCATCGCTGTGAGTTCAAGGCCACCCTGAGACTACACAGTGAATTCCAGGTCAGCCTGGACTAGAGCGAGACCAAAAACAAACAAAATAAATAAATCAGTGGACCAAGACATGAACAGTTTTCTAGACTCTTTGAGGACTTAAAGGCAGGGGTCAAGACAAAAGATTGCACCAAAAACCAAGCAAATAAAAACACAAAAAGTATCTGTTAGCCTGGTGTGATGGTGCCTTTAATCCCGGCACTTGGGAGGTGGAGACAGGAAGAACATTGTGAGTTCAACTGGAACTAAAGAGGGAGTCCAGGTCAGCCTGGGCTGGAGCGAGACTCCACCTGGAAACAGGCAAACCAGAAGACATATCTGGTAGACACATTGATTCTCAGGGATCTGAGCTCCACCACTGTGCTCCACCACTGTGCCCGCTTCTCTGTTGGGCCCTCCTTGGGTCTGTCCTGCCCTCCTTGCTCCCAACTGTCCTTAGCTCTGCCACAAGGCTGGATTCTTTTCCATGGCAGCATCCACTCCATACAATGGAATTCTTCCAATATTATCTTTTTTCCCCCTCCTCTGAGTGGTTTCTTTCTTGTTCTTTTCTTTCCCCCAGGCAGGGTCTCACTCTAGCCAGGCTGACCAAGAACTCACTTCTGTACCGCCAGGCTGGCCCTCCAACTCAGGGTGATCCTTCTACCTTGGCTACCCTCCCAAGGGTGGGGATTAAAGGTTTGAGTCACCACGCCCAGCCCTATTACCATGTTGAACTCTCAGAACAATGCTGAGGTTGAGCTATTGTATCCAGCCTTTCACTGAGGAAATATAAATTTATGTTATATTAGATTAAGTTACCTGCCCAATGTTGCACATATCCTTTGTACTTGAAGGTTTGAAAGCAGTTTATTCTGTCAAACTTGGACATGAAAGACACTGCACACACACCACACGGGTCCTTTCTCCAGGCCACATGTTAATCCCTGTAGTTTAGATAAAGCTTCTAAAAGCTTAGCTCATCTGTCTGGGGAACCACCATCCAAATTATAATGGCAATTCCTGTTTCACTTATCATAACTAAAGGAAAAAAATAGTATCTGATTTATGAAAGGTAGTCAAAGGATATAAGCGATCTTTGGCCAATATTTGTTCTAACTGGCTGGGAGTCTTATCTGATTAATCAAGCATGCTCTGATTAGTCGATACCATATTTACATGACACCCTTGGTTGAATCTTTTTAGTTTGATCTGTGTAGTTCACTGGTTAAGACCTAAATGATGATCTAAAGTCAATGAATCTGAGTAGCATTGACGCTAACTGAAATACTGTAACATTTCATTTTTCTGTCCATCTTCAAGTATTAATTATAGATAGCTCTATTAGTGTGATACTGTGTAAAAAGATCAAAATAGCTGTAAGAACTCCATTGTGTGCTAAGTCCTCCATCTTAGCTAAAAGCTGACCTCAAACAGATGTTCTTATAAAAAAAATGTCTGTGTGCCAAAAGATATCTTACTACCCCTAGACTCAGCCAGCAGACGATAAGATGCAAGGTCTCTGGCTGGCTGTGGTCTGGTCATTCTGACCCAACAAAGCCATAGCTACAGAGGCTTGGAAAGTCTCCAATTATGGTTTTTGCCCTTAAATACCCAAGGTTGAAACTGTTCAGGGTCACATCCCCACAGCTGCTGTACCAGTGTGTGTGTCAAATAGCAGCCCGAGCTCGAGCTTGTAATAAAGATCCTCATGTGCTTGCATCGGACTTGGTCTCCCTGCTGGTCTCTGTGGTGGTCTCGCTCCTCGGACACAACACTCTGCTGTGGGTATTTGTCTATGTGTTAGGCCGTTTTTCTGAGATAAACAGCTTAAAAGAAGAAAGCAGAAGCCTTCAGTCCAGTACTTGGGAGGCAGAGGTAGGAGAATCGCTATGAGTTTGAGGCCAGCCTGGGCTACAGATTGAGTTCATCCTGGTCAGCCTGGGCTAGAGTACACCCTGCCTCAAACAAACAGACAATGTAAAAAGAGGGCTAGGAACTTAAAACTCACCCACCATGACTCAGGGAACTGAGTGGAAGAAGGGGGCAGAAAGAATGTAAGAGCCATGGTGGGGGAGAATATCCAGAGACATTGCCCCTCTCAGCAACAATACACAAAGGGAAAGAAAAAAAAAAAGAACAAAAAAACTGGCTCCCTCTGGTGCAGTTCATAACCCCCTAACCTAGGACAGATCCAGTATGCACACTGAGGAAGGACCCCAGTGGGTAGGAGACAGAGAGGAGGGAAACGGGGACACTTTCACTAGATTTCCTCATACTGTTAGGTTCAATGACCCCCTGAAGACAGACCACCAGAGACACCAGAGACTCGAGTCAGAGCAAACGCAAGGGTCGCTTTATTCAGGCAGGTTCAAACCTGGACCACAGCCACACAGCCAAGTAGCTAGCTGGGAACTGCGGCCCCGAGCATCCAAACCTAAACCTTTTTAAAGGTTGAAGCAAGCATTCCTTAGGGTTCACACGAGTTCTTATCTTTAATGACTATATTTTTGGGTCTGGGGGTGAGGGTCAGGGTATGCCTGCGGAAGCATGTGTACAGAAGCAAATACGCAGTTAAACTAAGTTAAACGGATATGGATATTTGTTTGATCTGACTAGGACATCTGTTTGACCAGATGTCCGGTGCTCGATCATTCTTTTTTCCCACACTCCTATAGCATAGGCATTCTCACAAAAATCAGAAAATAGCCATTAGACTTCAACTCCTACTTGACTCCCGTCCATTAATTGTACATCTGGTATTTATTTTCCTTGGGACCTATAGCTCGGACACTTTCCCAGGCTAAAGATAGAAGTTTGAACTAAGCATCTTGTACTTGGCTATTCTCTATTCTATTTTACAAGAGTCTCCATTTCTTTATTTTAACCATGCTTTAAATTTTACAATTATATGTCACCCTCAAAATACAATGTATATACTCATTCATAATAAAGATATTAAAAAAATAAAAATTATACTAAAAATAAAAATAAATAATAACAATGAAAATCAGGAAAAAATATCCCATATACAATAGCCTTGAAAATCAGTAAAACAAATATAACCTGGATTGGGAAGATGTCTCAGTGGCTAAAGGCACTTTCTTGCAAAGCCTGCTTGATTGAGTTCAATACCCTACCCATTGATAATAAGATAGATGCAAGAAATAGTGCAAGTATCTGGCATTCTGCTTGCAATGGTAAGAGACCCTAATACACCCATACATATGCACACACACATACCACTGCTGCTGAATAAATATTCTGTGGATATCTTTTCGGGGCATTTGATGTATGCCACCATGCCTGGCTTAATTATGATCCTTCTCTGTTGACTTTTACTGTTGATGAGCCATGTATGGTGCTGAAGTCATCTCTGTTGTAGTATTGGGATGTACCTGTTCTTTTATGTCCATTTGTATTTGTTTTATGAAATCGGAGGTCTCAACATTTGGTGCATGTATGTACAATTGTTATACCTTCTAACTTGAGGATTGTTCCCTTTGTTACAAGGTAGTGGCCTTCTTTATTCTGAGTGTCATAGTCATCTCACATTGCTGGGATGAACCTCCAAACCAGGCACAGTTTATGGGAGGAAGAAGGGATTTGTTGAAGCTTCAGAGATCCAGAGAGAGAAAAACCACCAGCAGCATCTCCACAAACAAGCAGCCAAACTGCAGAAACTCTGGGCAGCACACAGCTGCTCTCTGCATATGTGTAGTGGAATTCCAGATCCACCCCCAGAAACACCTGAGGGCTGGATCCCAGGATCTGCCCACAATGATACCTCCTGTCTTTAATAAACTTCTGACTCTATTAGGGGACATCCGTTCAAACTACCACATTGACTAACATTTTTTATGTCTAATTTTTCAGATATCAGAATATGCTGCCTTGCTTTTGGCTTTCATTTTGCATGATAAATTGACTTCCACACTTTTATATTCGGGGTGTCTTTGCCAGTGAAGTGTGTTTCTTGAAGATCACACAGTAGCTCTCTTTGAAGTCACTGATCTTTTTCTTTTGTTTTTGTCTTTTTTTTCCAAGATAGGGTCTCTCTCTAGACCAGGCTGACCTGGAATTCACTAAGTAGTCTCAGGTGGCCTCAAATTCATGGCTATCCTCCTAATCTTCCTAATCTCTGCTTCCCAAACTGGGATTAAAGGTGTGTGCCACTGAAGGAGAATAGAAGAAAGCTAGTTTCTTTTAGGCAGTTTCATTTAGAAACTGAGGCCCAGAGGGAACCAGGAGATGCCACCCACATGTCACCTCACCCTGGCACAAGAATGAACTTGGCAGGAATAAGACTCATGTCTCATCAAGACTGATCTACAGTGGCCCTGTTGCCCATAGTCTAGTGCTTTGAACTCATCGGTGATCTGCCAGATTCACCCTTGCTCTCAAGTGCTGGGATTATAAATGTGAGCCACCACTACCACCCCAGCTTCTGAGGGAGAGAGAGAGAGAGAGAGAGAGAGAGAGAGAGAGAGAGAACGGGCATTCCAGGACTTCCAGCCACTGCAAACTCCAGATGCATGCACCAATTCGTGTAGCTGGCTTTATGTGGGTACTGGGGAATCGAACCTGGGATGTTAGGCTTTGCATGCACATACCCTAACTGCTGAGCCATCTCTCCAGCTCCTAGCTTCCCTTCTTTTAAGGGCTGAGCCATCTCTCAGCCCCGTCCCTTCTAGTTTTGCATGGTTCACAGATCAGCGGCCTTCTATATTGCACAAGGATAAGTCAGAGAAACTTGCTATATCCCGATCCTAGACAGAAAGGCGAGGCAAGATTAGAGAAATACTCTGAGGCTTTTGGGGAAAGCCCTTACGGGAAAGAGGTTCCAATTGCTATGTCCCGTCTTGGGCAAGAACAATTTTGGCTTTTATGACTCACCTCTGGAAAGAATGAGGGCAAGAAGCCAGGAGGTCAGGAGAAGGTCAGAAACACCTGTGTTCCCGGGAGGCTTCTAGGCCATTCCAATGTCAGTTCAGAGTTCTCAGCCTAAGTGCCATAGTATCATTATCTGAGTTCTCACAGCATAACATTAGACTCTTGTTTCCAAGTGGAGTGACCATTTAAACTTCAGTTTTTTATTACATTAATACACTAATTTTAAAATATTTATTTACTTATTTGGGGGGTATTTTTAAGCTAAGGTCTCACTCTAGCCCAGACTGGTCTCAAACTCACAGCAATCCTCCTACATCTGCCTCTCAAGTACTAGTATTAAAGCACTTGGGAGGCAGAACCATCCATCCAAGATCATATATATATATATATATATATATATATATATAATTAAATATTTATTTATTTACAAGCAGAGGGAGGGAGAGAAATAGAAAAGAGGACTCCAGCTGGTGTAAACAAACTCCATATGCATAGGTCATTCTGTACATCTGGCTTTTCGTGGGTACTGGGGAATCGAACCAGGGTTACTAGACTAGGCTTCATTTAGCCATCTCTCCAACTTTTAAAAATATTTTATTTATTTACTGAATTTGAGAATGTGTGTGAGAAAGAGGAGAGAGAGAGAGAGAGAGAGAGAGAGAGAGAGAGAGAGAGAGAGAGAGAGAGAGAGAATGGGTGCACCAGCCACTGCAAAGGAACTCCAGACATATGCGCCACCTTGTGTATCTGCATCTGGCTTTATGTGGGTACTGGTGAATCAAACTCGGTTCCTTCTGCTTTGTAGGCAAACACCTTAACCACTAAGCCATCTCTCCAGCCCCCCTTTTTTAGGAGGTCTTACTCTAGCCCTGGCTGACCTGGAACTCACTCTGTAGTCCCAGGCTGACCTTGAACTCATGGCAATCCTCCTACTTCAGCTTCCCTAGTGCTAGGATTAAAGACAAGCCTGTGCACCACTATACCTGGCTGGCATTGGAGCCTCCCTCTGACTCCTGAATGCTGGGATCAAAGGTGCACACCACCATGCACGGCTAGTTTGACCTTATTATCTTTTTCTCCTGTTTGTTTTAGGGTTCCCAGGAACGGGGGCTCTCTTTCATGGGTTCTTAGTCTCATTAATAAAAGAACTTAGAAACAAACTCAAAAGGAAGCTCGAAAACAATGCTATCACATTTGAGAGAAAAATCTTAGAGAAGGCAAGCTATGATCTTGACAGGTACAGTAGAGAGATGGATAAGAGGAAGAGAAAAGTTGTGCCTTTTGAGCTAGGGTCCAGAAAGTAGTCTGGTTCAGCAATGGAGCAAGGGACTGCATGGTATGTTGGTGGGGTGGAGGATCGGGGAGTGGTCTTCAGAGAAACGTCAAGAGAAACCTAGAGGGTCAGGGCATGCATGCTTCAGATGTTGACTCAGGAAAGGAGAAAAGGGAAATTATGCTTTTTGAGTTAGAACCTAGAAAAGGGGCGGAGAGGTGGCTCAGTGGTTAAAGGTGCTTTCTTACAGAGCCTGATAGCCTGGGTTTGATTCCCACGTAAAGCCAGATGCACAAAGTGGTGCATGCATCTGGAGTTTATTTGCAGTGGTAGGAGACCTTGACATGCCCATTTTCTCTCTCTCTCTCTCTCTCTCTCTCTCTCTCTCTCTCTAGTATATTTTTTTAAAAAAACATCTTTAAAAAAAGAACCCAGGAAAGCAGGCTTGCTTAGCAGTGAGATCTACCAACTATCTTTAGGGAGGGGTTTCTGGGGTTTAGGTATATATCCCACTAAGGGGAAACCATTTCTCCCCATCTCCTGAGCATGTCTTTAGATGGAGTGTGGTCTCTGACCAGGTCATGGACTGTCAGTTGAGTTAAGCCTCAAGGGAAAGGTCTATAATCTTAGTTTTGGGTATCTGAGAATGTCATGTCTCCATCCATGCCCAGAGATAAAACTCAAATTTAATCCTGTTTTAAAAAATATTATTTTATATTATTTATTTATTTGTCTGCAGAGAGAGAGAGGGGGAGAGAGAAAGAGAGAGAGGGAGAGAGAGAGAGAGAGAGAGAGAGAGAGAGAGAGAGAGGAGAGAAAGAATGAGCATTCCAGGGCCTCCAGCCACTATGAATGGACTGCAGAGTGGGTTGTCCTCTCAGTAGGGGGCAGGATATAAGGAAGCTTGAGGGGAAGGAAAGCTCTCTCTTCCTCCCTCCCCTTGCCTGTTTGCTGTTCTGTGTGTGGTGTTGGTGATGGGTTTCTCTTTCTGCTTGGACCTGTGAAAGGGGAGCAGCCTCTTTTGCCTTTACGGAACTTCCCTTGGATCTGTGACTTCAATAAATCCCTTCCTCCCATAACTGGGCCTGTTTTGGAGGTTCATCCCAGCAGCGTGTGGCTGACTATGACAGTCATGTTTAAAATTAATTGAAACATTTTCAACTTTGTAATATCAAACATTCTGCATAGTTCTAGTGAACCATCAGGGCTGGGACAGGGTTCTCCAGCAGGCTGTGTATGCTCTGAACCAGCTTCCTATATATGGCACTATTTCTTTTTTCTATTTATCCACAGGTCCAGGAATCAAGGAATGGAAATGGGAATGGTACCACTTACCATTACCCCAAGTGCGATAGTTAAGTTTTGTTGTCAACTTGATCATTTTAATTATCTTGGGTGGGTCTCTGAGGATGTTCACAGGAAGGCAGCCTCTCAGCATGGGGCATGATGTAAGGAAGATCAGAGGAGCTAGAAATGAACATTCTTTCCTGGGAGGTCAGTGCAGGAAGGAAATTCCAGAGACTCAGTGTCATGGTTTGATCCAGATGTCCCCCACAAACAAATGAATGTGTTCTGATAGATCGATCCTCAGCTGATGGCAATTCGGGAATTAGAACCTCAATAGAGCTGTGTTGTTGGGGCGGGTTTATGGGGGTTATAAACCAGCTTCCCCTTGCCAGTATTTGGCACACCTTCCTGCTGCTGTTTGCAGTGCTGTGGCAGAGGTGATGTCCAACCCTCTGCTCATGCCATCATTTTCCCTGCCAGGATGGAGTCTCCCCTCGAGTCCATAAGCCAAATAAACCCATTCCTCCACAAGCTGCTTTTGCTTGGGTTCTTTCTGTGCAGCAACTAAAAACCTGACTGCAACACTCAGGAAGCCAACAAGTCTGGGATAGGGTTTCAAGACCCTGAAATAAGGCATAAAAAGGGGAAGAAATTCCTCTCCCTTTGCTCCTGCCAGCTTGTTGTTGTTTGTGTGGTACTAGTAATGGGTTTCTCTCTCTGCTTAGACCTGTGAAAGGGGCCAGCCTCTTTTACCATTATGGAACTTCCCCTGGATCTATAGCTTCAATAAATCCTTTCCTCACATAAACTGTGCCTGATGTGAAGATTCATCCCAGTGGCTATGGCTGACTATGACAGTTTCTCCTACAGCCTGGATTCATGGGTCCAGGAATCAAAGGGTGGAAATGGAAATAGTACCACTTACTATCACCGCAAGTGACCTATTAGTCAAAATTTTGCTTCCTGTTCCTGCAACCTTACACTCTGCTGGCCTTACAGATCTTGGTTCCAGATTTGGGGGGAGGGGTGCTTTTGCCAGGAGGCACAAAGAGCATTCCATTGAACTGGAAGCTAAGACTTCTCCCTGGCCACTTGGAATTCCTGATGCCCTCCAGTCAACAGACCAAGAAAGGAGTTATAGTGTTAACAGGAGTGATTGATCCAGACTACTAGGGAGAAATTAGACTGCTCCTCCACAATGGAGGCAAGGAAGAGTATGTCTGGAATGCAGGAGACTCTATAGGGCGCCTCTTGGTGTTACCATGCCCTGTTATCAAAGTCAATGGGAAACTACAACACCCCAATCAAGCCAATGGGAAAAATGGCTCAGATCCATCAGGAATGAAAGTATGGGTCACCCCTCCAGGTAAAGAAGCAAGACCTGCTGAGGTGCTTGCTGAAGGTGGAGGAAATACAGAATGGGTAGTAGAAGCTAAGACCACATGACTAGTTATAGAAACAGGACTGTAATTGACATGAGTATTTCTATCTTACTCTGTTAAGCATATTTGTACATTGGTAACCAACATTAACATGCTTTTGTTTTTCCTCTATTTCTCTATTATGTAATTATTATTGATTGAGAGTATGACTAGTTAACTACTGTTGAATTTATAATTTATTAGCTATTAAAAACTAAGCATTCCTCAATGGATGTTGCCTTTTGTTAGGGGTGAGATTGTACATTTATAGTGGTATGTGGGGTAGTTATATCATGTTAGGTGTAATTATGATCTTGTTACTATCTTTGGTTGGAAATTTAGTATAATGTAAGGAATACAGTTTGGTGTTAAGTTGGCAAGGGGTGGATTTATGATGGTTAAGTTCTGTTGTCCCGACTTGATCTGATTAGGAATCCCCAGACATTCCTCTTGGGTGAGTCTCTAAGGTTGCTTTCAGGAAAGACTGACTGAGGGAGGAAGTTCTTCCTCCAGAGTGAGCCCTTTCCCCAGTGTGGGTGGCCCTCCTGAAGGTGGGCTTTATATAAGGAAGCTCTGGGAGAAGAGGCTCTCGTCCTCCCACCCGGCTGCTTGCTGGTGAGTGCTGACACCTGTACATGAATCCATCCTGCTCAGGGATCCTTCGTCAGCACTGGAACCCATTTTCCTCAGCCTTTCAGTGTGGGCTGAAGACCAGCGGCTCTCCAGGAAGCCTTGAGGCCTTCAGTGCTGGATTGGGACTGCTGAGGCATCCAGCCATGTGGACTGGTTCCTTGACTCTTGGACCTGCAGACTGTTATTGTTGAACTGCCATAAACCAATCCAATAAATCCCCCCCTTTTAAAGACATATTTTATTTCTTTGCAAGGAGAGAGAGAGAGAGAGAGAGAGAGAGAGAGAGAGAATGAGACAGACAGACAGGGCATCCCAGTATCTCCAGCCACTGCAAATGAACTCCAGATGCATGTACCATTTTGTGCATCTGGCTTTATGTGGGTACTGGGAAATTGAAGTCAGGTTGTTAGGTTTTGCAGGCAAGTGCCTTAACTGCTGAACCGTCTCTCCAACCCATAAATCTCCCTTTCCATACAATTCATTCTATCAGTTCTTTTCCTCTTAAGAACCCTGACTAATACATGTGGGTACCAGGAAAGTGAACTCAGACCAGCAGGCTTTTCAAACAAGGGCCCTTAACTGCTGAGCAATCTCCCCAGTACCCACCCAGGTAGAATTGAATATTTCTTCACATGGAGTCATACACAGTTTTCCCCTACAAGCAGAATGCAGTTCCCAGCTTTGTTGAACCCCTATTTTCCTCAACTTGAGTCTTCTCAGACTCACTCTCCCTGGGATGTTTTCTTAGGATATTTGGAAAGAAAGGATAAACCAGAGTTTCCACATTTCTTTTCTATTAAAAAATAAATATACCTTTCTCTTATTTAATCTTAAATTTTAAAGGCATCTGTGGCTCCTGCAAAGATGGAAAATTGGCCCAAGTAATTGGCTCCCTTCTCCAAAATCAAACAAGGAAAGGCTTAAAGGAAAACGTGGATTCCAGGAACTAATGACATCAGTAGTAAGAAACCACTGAGAGTCTGAAGTTGGGAAAATGGGCTGACTGTGGCCTGGGACCAAAGACAGACAGGGGAAATAGGTGAATGAAAATAAGTTGCTTTTTCCTTTTGCGTCTTCCCTACTGTACTAGGAGACAATCATTCTTTCTATTCTCCTTGAGAATCAGTGACGTAGGAGTCCAGGGTAGTCAAGCAACCAAACTGTAGATTTAGAAGTTAAGGAAGACAGAGAAACTGGCCAATCTCAAGCACTGATTACTCCAATCCATCACCAGGAGTGACAGGGTTCAGGTGAGAAACTCAGAGTGGAGTGCAGACAGGGTAGAGGAGAGGAGAAGGTACCCTCAAGGTCGAGAGTGTGTAGAGGAAGGGAAGCCTTAATCAAAAACAAAAATAAAAAGCTTCTTGGGGCAAGAAAGATGGCTCAGCAGGTAAGACACTTGTCTGCAAAGCCTAATGACATGAATTTGATTCTCTAATACAGATGTAAAGCCAGATGTGTCTGAAATTCATTTGCAGCTGCTGGAGGCCCTGACACACCTCTCTCTCTCTCTCTCTCTCTCTCTCTCTCTCTCTCCTCTCTCTCTCCTTACAAATAAATAGATTTAAAATTTTTTCAAATACCTTCTTCATTTATTTATTATTTTGTTGTTGTTTTTCAAGGTAGGGTCTCTTGCTCTACACTGGACTGACTTGGAATTCACTATGTAGTGTCAGGGTGGCCTTGAACTCATGGTGTTCTTCCTACTTCTGCCTCCCAAGTGCTAAGATTAAAGGTGTGTGCTGCCATACCTGGCAAAAATAGCTTCTTGATAAATACCTTTAGAAACATAGCAGGATACAAAATTAACACACAGAAATCAGTAGCCTTGCTATATACCAATAACACAGCTTGTTCTACTGAGCTTTTCCTGTCCAAGTGATTGTCAGGCCACAGAAGATATTATCTACTGAGGACCTTCCAGGCAGTTCAGAATGTCATGTCTCTGCCCAGGGTCAGATATATGGCTCAGGTCCCATTCTTTCAACTAGTAATCATGGCTCTGCAATTTCAGTTCCTGGTTTCACAAGTTGATGATGATGGAGGGAGGGGCTCATCACCCATGTCTTCCAGGCCGGCTGATGCTAACTTACTCTCTGACACTACCTTGTTTCATCTTAGTTGTAAGACCCCCATTCCAGAAAGGGTCTTGTCCTACAACCAGGAGGAAGAAATGCTGTAACCGAGAGACCAAGAATGTGGACAGACAGGCCTTGCTGGGCACCCAGTCCTTGTTCACTGCATCAGCTCCTGCCCTTTCTGTCCAACAAGAGCTATAAGGCTGCCTACAGTCCATCCATACCAAATACAAAAATAGATCATTTGACATAGTGAATTCCAGGTCAGCCTGAGCTATAGCAAGACCCTACCTCAAAAAAATAAAATAAGGGGCTGGAGAGATGGCTTAGCGGTTAAGGCACTTGCCTCCAGTGTCTAAGGCCCCAAGTTCAATTCCCCAGTACCCACATAAGCCAGGGCCACCACCTTGTGGGTATAACAAAATATTTTTTTTAAGTTGGTCTTTGGTGGCTGAATAATGGAAAGCCAAGAAAAAGACAAATTAAATAAATTAATAAATTAATAAAATAAAATAAATTGATAATTAGGGCTAGAGAGATGGCTCAGTGGTTAAAGACACTTGCCTGCAAAATCTGACGGCCTAGGTTTGAGTCCCCAGTGCCCACATAAAGCCAGATGGACAAAGTGGCACATGCATCTGGAGTCTGTTCTCAGTGGCAGGAGGCCCTGGCACATAGTCACTCTATCTCTCAAACAAACAAATAAAAATAGTATTTTGGGTCTTTGGGGCTTCCATATGAAGGTTCCCATGTCATATAAAGCTATGGTTAAGTAATTTTGTTATGGCATTTTTCTTGTTAGTCCATTGACAGTTTATTTCAGCCAACACAAATGCCAACCATTCGGAGGGAGAGGTGAAACTTTCCTATAGGAGAGAACTGAGCTGATTAGAGAGAGTGGTAGAGATAAACGTGTGGGAATATACCTTGTTTAATAGCATTTTACTTATGAACCATGTATGTAGCTTTTTAATGTGTCTGTGTGTGAGAGAGGGAGGGAGAGAGAGAGAGAGAGAGAGAGAGAGAGAGAGAATGTTGTATGTTCATGTGGTGGGGAGCATGTGTGTAGGCAGGTGCTTGTGTATGCGTGTGCATGTGGAGGCCAGAGGACAAACTCAGGTGTTTTTCCCCAGGTATGGCATCTGTTTATGCAAATTATTTGTAATTTTTATTATTTATTTACAAGAGAGAAAGAGAGAGCAGGACCTCCTGCCACTGCAAACTAGCTCAAAATGCACGCATCACTTTGTGCATCTGGCTTTACGTGGGTGCCAGGGAATCGAACCTGAGCTGTCAGGCTTTGGAAGCAAGCACCTCTAACCACTGAGAAATCTCTCCAACCTCTGTTGTTTTTTGGGTTTTCTTTTTTTTGGTTTTTCGAGGTAGGGTCTCGCTCTAGTCGAGGCTGACCTGGACTTCACTATGTAGTCTCAGGGTGGCCTTGAACTCACAGCAATCCTCCTACCTCTGCCTCCTGAGTGCTGGGATTAAAGGTGTGTGCCACTATGCCCAGCTGTTGTTTTTTTTTTTTTTTGATTTGTCTTTTTTTGGTATTTGGTTGTTTGTCTTCGGCCTCAAATTCATGGCGATCTACATGCCTCTGTCTCCTGAGTGCCTCACCGAGTGAGGGATGAAAGGTGTGTGCCACCAACCACAACCAGCTTCTTTTTTTTGAGGAAGAATCTCACTGTAGCCCAGGCAGACCTGGAACTCACTGTGTAACAGAGGCTGGCTTCGAAATCACAGCAATCCTCCTACATCAGCTTCCCAAGTGCTGGGAAGCAGTTAAGGCATTTGTCTGCAATGCAGAAGGACCAGAGTTTGATTCCCCAGTGCCCATGTAAAGCCAGATGCACAAGAGGGCGAATGTGTCTGGAATTCTTTTGCAGCAGTGGCTGGAGACCCCCTGTTGCAGTCAGCTTTCTAGTTGCTGCGCAGAGAGAACCCAAGCAAAAGCGGCTTGTAGAGGAATGGGTTTATTTGGCTTACGGACTCGAGGGGAGACTCCATTCTGGCAGGGAAAACGATGGCATGAGCAGAGGGCTGGACATCACCTCTGCCACAGCACTGCAAACAGCGGCAGGAAGGTGTGCCAAACACTGGC
>PVHP010044791.1:0-13942 GCA_004024765.1 Zapus hudsonius | reverse complement strand
CATTCTCTCTCTCTCTCTCTCTCTCTCTCTCTCTCTCTCTCTCTCTCTCTCTCTCTCCTGGCAAAAAAAATAAATTTTTTAAAACAGTCATAGTAAGAAGGAAAGCTATGAGGAGTGTGGGGAGGGTTTCCAGTTTGGGAGTGGGGGAATGGGGTAGTGCAGGAAGGCCTGAGGAGGACCAAGGCAGCCATGATGAATGAGCCAGGCCTCACTATGAACACTCAGCCAGGGAGGAAGAGGTCCTCCCAGCCGGAAGAGCAAACACAAAGACGGAGCCTCTTAAGGTGGAAAGTTCCCATGACTGAAGTGCGAATGATTGACGTAGCACGAGAGGCAGCCGAGCACATGGGCCTCTCTTGGCTGAGTTGTTGTGAGAAAGATGTCCCCCAAATGCTGCAGATGGCTGTCCTGATGATGGTCCTCCAGCCACTGGGGGGGCAGCAGGCTCTCAGGGGAGCAGCAGGGCTCTTTGGAGTGTAAAGTTCTAGAAGTCAGGGCAGTTGCCGTGGACCCTGGACCAGCATAACCCGAGCAGATGCCCGCTCTTGCCTTGGGGAGGATGAGGCATTCTCTGACATTCTCTGAGCACCCACACACTCCTGGCTCCCCTTCCACCTGACCACTTCTCCGGCTCCATTGTCATTTCTTCTTCTTCTTTAATATTTTATTTATTTAATTGAGAGAGAAAGAAAGAGAGAGAGAGAGAACAGGTTCACCAGGGCCTCCTGTCACTGCAAATGAATTCCAGACACATGTGCACCTTGTGCACCTGGATTTACAGGAATACTGGGGCTTCAAACCTGTGTCCTTCCTTAGGCTTTGCAGGCGCCTTAACTGCTGAGCTATCTCTTCAGCCCTCATTTCTTCTGGAAAAGCCAACCGTCTTCTCGCTTTCCTTTGTCAATCGCCAACACCGAAACCCTCTGAGGGGCACAGCAGACAGATCTTTCCAGATCCAGGGTCCCTCACTGCCTCCTCCATGAGAGGTGAGGGGGAGCTGATACCACCAAGAGGACAGCAGGCACACACGAGCAACCGTTAGACAGGTGAAGATGATGTCAACCCCAAACCAAAATGTCATGAGGAAGTCTACTGTTTAAACAAACTGTTTCTTTGTAGAGTCTTCCTATGTGGTCCAGGCTGGCCTTGAACTCTCAGTTCCCCAAGCGCTGCTATTCCCGGCGGCACTCACCACCATAGAGCAACTACTGGGATTCTAGCCTGGGCCCAGGATGGCTCAGTCCCCAGGGCTTCTGGAAGGTCTCAGCCTGTGGCTGACCCCAAAGTTGTGCTGGACTGACTCACGAAGGGAGAAGAGGGGCTGGAGAGATGGCTCAGTGGTTAAAGGCGCTTGCCTTCAAAGCCTGCTGGGCCAGGTTTGATTCCCCAGCACCCACGAAAGCCAGATGCACAAAGTGGAGAATGCGTCTGGAGCTCCTCTGCAGTGGCAGGAAGCCCTGGTGAACCCGTTCTCTCTCTCTCTCTCTCTCTCTCTCTCTCTCTCTCTCTCTCTCTCTCTCTCTCTCTCTCTCTGGAGCTAAATAAAGAAAAATATTTTTAAAAATAACTTTTTAGGACTGGAGAGATTGCTTAGTGGTTAAGGCATTTGCCTGCAAAGCAGAAGGACCTGAGTTCGACTCCCCAGTGCCCACGTAAAGCCAGATGCACAAGGTGGCACATGTGTCTGGAGTTCGTTTGCAGTGGCTGGAGGCCCCGGCATGCCGATTCTCTCTCTCTCTGTTTGCCTCTTTCTCTCTCACTCTCTCAAATAAACAAATAAAATATGTTTAAAAAAATAACTTTTAAAATAAAAACAGAAGGCAAGATGAACGAGTCCCCTTTTGTGACTCTTTCCTGAGACCAATCCCTCCATCCTGCAGGGGAGGGAAGCAGAGAATGGTGGAATAGTCTGGGTCCATTTGTCACTGGGAACGACAGTCCTCTCAGAAAGAAGGCCAAGACGTCCCCTGAGAAGCAGCACAGCCATTCGCCCATTCCCCAGAAGGAGAAAAAGAAATCCCAGAAAGAGACAAGGTCCCCCGGGTTCCCTCTGCCAAAGCGAGGGACTTGAGTATCTTTGCTGGCCCTGAAGTGACCGCAGCACACACCTCTGCTTCCAGGCCCTGCCCTTCCCATCCCTAGAAAGCACAAACCAAAGCGCTAGGCCGGCCCCCACCCCGGACCCCAAAAGTCAAGACCACTCTCCCCTGCTCTCCGGGCCTCCAACCACACTGCCCACATCCCCAGGGGTTGTCAGGGACAGAGGAGGCCCCTCCCTCATCCCCCTCCATGTTCCTCCACATCCCCCCCCCCCATCACTAGGGTGTCCAGGACATTGTGTGACTCAGGAAACAGCTCAGACTGAGGCGTGCAACAGACCCAGGAGGAGGAAGGGGCCGTGGGAGCAGAGGAGGTGGCCCTGTGTGAAGAGGGAGAAGGGACCTGGGTCTGGGGGAGCGCTTTGGGATGCAGCCCCGTCCCCTGCTGCTGCTGCTGCTGCTGCTCCCAAGTGTCCTGACCAGAGGTGAGGCATGCCCAGGGGTAGAAAAGACGGGGGGCCCCGTCTTCCTCAGGGGGATGTCCGATGGGATTGGGGAAGAGGGCTGAACCTCAGGTTTTCAAGGGACACTGTTTAGAGGACATCTTGTCGTCCCCCAAAAAATGGGAACCTACAGGGAAAACCAGCTACTACCCAGACCTGGCTGTGGGTCTGGTGCCAGGGCTGGTGACTGCCAAGGGGATGGAGACCCGTGCTGGCCCTGGAGCAGAGGCACAAGGGGACAGATGGACCACCTGCTAGGGGAAGAGATGAGAGGGTTAGAGGGATAGAGACGTGGAAGGTCAAGGGCCCACCAGGTCTTCCTGTCCACGCAGCTGGCCCCACCCCACCCCCAAAGGCTCGATGCTAGGCCCTTCCGGGAGGAAATCCTTTCAATGTCTCAGCCATTCACCTCCCAGGAGCCCCCTTGCCTGTTGTCCTGTGTCCCTGGGATGGAGCCAGGCTGGACTGATTGCCCAGGCAATCAACAGGAAGGAGGACTGGAGAAGCGGGGTGTGGGGGCCACATGGGGCCTGGGACTGGGTGTGATGGACAGGGTGCTCTGGAACACACGTGGACAAGGTGGGGGGCTGGGTACAGGTGCCACAGGCCCCCCGGGGTCACCTCACCCTACTCTTCCACCCCAGAGCTGCTGTGTGGAGATTCCCCAGAGCCCTGCACCAACGGGGGCACCTGCCTGACACTATCTCGGGGACAAGGGACCTGCCAGTGAGTGTGTCTCATGGGACTGGGGAGGAAAGGAGGAAGGTGAGGAGCGGGGAGAAAGGAGAAAGAAGAGGCGAAGAAGGAGGGAAGAGGGAGGGAAGAGAGAGAAGAAGGGACAGTGACTGGAACCCCCCACCCCATGCCCAGGTGTGCCCCCGGCTTTCTGGGTGAGAAGTGCCAGTTTCCTGACCCCTGCTGGAACACCCAGCCGTGCCAAAATGGAGGTAGCTGCCAGGCTCTGTTCCCCACACTCCAGGACTCCCTCAGCCCCTCTCCTCCACCGGATGCCCGCTTCTTCTGCTCTTGTCCCCCTGGCTTCACTGGTGACAGGTGCCAGGCCCAACTAGAAGACCACTGTCCCCCTTTCTTCTGCTCCAAAAGGGGCCGTTGTCACCTCCAGGCATCCGGCCACCCACAGTGCTCCTGTATGCCTGGGTGGACAGGTGAGTGCCAGCGGGGATGGCAAGGAGGGGACAGGTGGCCAGCCAGAGAGGCTGAGGAGCAGGAAAGATGAAACTGGATTGTTATTTATTTTTTTAATACTTTATTGATTCGAGAGAGTGTGTGAGAGAAAGAGGGAGATAGAATGAGTGTGTCAGGGCCTCTAGCCACTGCCGATGAATTCCAGAAGCATGCACCACCTCGGTTCACCATCCTGATGACCCTGCTGTCCCCCCACCCCCAGTGCCCTTTGATCTGGAGCTGGAGAGCTGTGGCCTGTCTCACCAGGGGAGGCTGCGGGCTTCAGAGAACCTGGCCACCCCCATGCCACCATGCTGAGTGCCAGGTGCCCAGTGAGGCTGAGCAAGCTGACCAGAGAGAGAAGAGGAGGTGGGGGCTCACACTGGACAGACATCTTGCCTCAGAACAGGGCACAGGCCAGATCTGCCACTGACAAGCTCCATGGCTTTGCTGAGTCCTTGTCTGTCAGCCCCACAAACAGGGAGACCACCGTCCACACACCATGAGGTTGTTGAGGGCATGAAAGGGGCCACGTCCTGAAAACCCATCCCTGGGTCCTGGCATGTGGTATTTCTATTGCCATGGCCACCGTGAGTCTTTGGTACCCTCCAGGTCCTTTTTTTTTTTTATCTTAAATATATATTTATTGTCCATAATGAGTTACATTATTCAGTGGGCAAACAATGAGTTGTTATTCCCAATTCCCCAATGCCCCGCTCCCCCATCCCCAATCCGCTGGATATCCTCCTCCTGGGGTCGTCTAGATCAGTCCTTGTGGCAGGGGACCCTGGATAGCCTAGTACTCAGCCTGGTTCTCCTGGCCCAAGTGTGTTGTTACTGAGGGGTGCCATGCCTCTGGATCGTCTCCCCCACCACGGCTCTCACAATCTTTCCGCCTCCTCTTCCGCTCAGTTCCCTGAGTCGTGGTGGATGAGTATTAAGGCTGCTTTAAGGTTGTGAGCTTAGGGGTCTTTGTGTCGAAGATCGTTGGTTTCTGTCACCCTGGCTTATCCTGTGTAGATTGAATGTCTGTGGCTGTGTGTCCCTCGTTCCTCCCGTCATTCTCTGCGGGGTTCCCTATGGATCCTCCACGGTATCCTCCAGGTCCTTGTACCCACCTCGCCAGTAGGAAATTAGAGGCTGGGGAGATGGCTCACTGTTGAGTGCTTGTCCCTGAAGCATGAGGGACTGGGGGGGGGGGGTTATGAGGGTTCCCCCACATAAAAGTTGGGTTTGGGCACTCATGTCTGTAACCCCAGTGGAGGGAGGGAGGACAGAGACCTGAGAATCACGGGGGCTCTCTGACCAAAAAGAGCCCTAGGTTTTGAGAGCGACCCCTCCTCAAGGAAGTATGTAGTTGGACAACAGAAATGGGCACACAAATTTCTGCTCCAGTTGCCAGAGACTCACACGCGTGGATACAACACACATAACACACCACACCACACATGCTCTACATACACATGCAAAAAAAGAACAGGAAATGAAGAGTTGGGAGTGTAGCTCAGTTGGAAGGATGCTCGCCTAGCGTGCTGGAGGCCCTGGGTTCAATCCCCAGGGCTGCAAAACCAAGTGTGACAGCATACTTCTGTAATCCCAGCACTAGAGAGGTGGGAGCTGTGGGACCAGAAGTTCAAGGTCATCCTCAGCTACATAGCTACATTTTGAGATGAGACCCTTTCTCAAAAAAATAAATAAATAAATAAAGCCGGGCGTGGTGGCGCACGCCTTTAATCCCAGCACTCGGGAGGCAGAGGTAGGAGGATCGCCGTGAGTTTGAGGCCACCCTGAGACTACAGAGTGAATTCCACTGGACTAGAGTGAGACCCTACCTCGAAAAAACAAAATAATAATAATAATAATAATAGGAGGGCTGGAGAGATGGCTCATTGGTTAAGGCACTTGCCTCCAGTGCCTAAGGCCCTGGGTTCAATTTCCCAGGACCCATATAAACCAGACCCACAAGGTGGCGGCCCTGGTGTGCTCTATCTATCTATCTATCTATCTATCTATCTATCTATCTCTATCTCTATCTCTATCTCTCTGGTTGAAAATGAATAAATAAAATATTTAAAAATAATAATAATAATAGGAAAGCTGGGTATTACACGCCCTTAATCCCAGCACTCAGGACGTAAGGTAAGAGGATCGCCATGAGTTCAAGGCCACCCTGAGACTACATAGTGAGTTTCAAGTCAGCCTGGGCTAGAGCAAGACCCTACCACAAAAAAACCAAAATATATATATATATATATATATATATATATATATATATATATATATATATATATATATATATATAGGAAATCAGATCCCAAAGGCAAAGTGACTCACCCAAAGGCATGTAGCAACCAGTAGTTCTAACACGGTGAGATGTTAGAACTCCTGCCTGCAATTGTGAGGTGCCTTTCACCTCTCCCAAGGGTGCACCCTGTGTCCCAAATTTGCCCAGGTAGGGCCAGTGTGTAGGGCTCCCACTGCTGAGTACCTGTGTGACTTTCAGTGTTGATGGGACGGTTCCCACGGCTCAGCAGAGTGTGGAACAGGGCAGAGTATGGGACAGAGAAATGGCAAGATACCAGGGCACAGCTGGGCACAGCTGGAAACCCTGCCCCCTCTCCCCTGCCACAGGTGAGCAGTGCCAGGTCCGGGACTTCTGCCCAGCCAACCCCTGTGCCAATGGTGGTGTCTGCCTGACCACATACCCCCAGATTCAGTGTCGCTGCCCCCCGGGCTTCAAGGGTCACATCTGTGAGCACGATGTCAACGAATGCTTCCAAGACCCAGGGCCCTGCCCGGAAGGCACCTCCTGCCATAACACCCTGGGATCATACCAGTGTCTCTGCCCTGCGGGGCAGGAGGGTCCGCACTGTGAGCTGCGGAAGGGACTCTGCCCCCCTGGGGGCTGTCTCAATGGGGGCTCCTGCCAGCTGCTGCCTGCGCGAGATGCCACCTTCCACCATTGCCTCTGCGCCCCAGGTGCGTTCTTCCAGGGGCTTTCTGGGAGGGAGAGCGGCCTCGCTTGGGTCCCTTCCCTTGCATGGCTGATGCCATGCACCTGTGTCAGGTTTCACAGGCCTGGACTGCGAGGTGAATGTGGATGATTGCATCGTGCATCTGTGTCAGAACGGGGCCACGTGTCAGGACGGGCTGGGTAACTACACCTGCCTCTGCCCAAAAGCCTGGACAGGTGAGCCTTGGAAGCCACCTGTCCCCAGCCTCCCTCCTCACAAGGCCCCCAGCTTCAGCCCTTCGTCTCCTCCTCCTTCCTCCCCATCAGGCTGGGATTGCTCTGAAGATGTGAACGAGTGTGAGATCCAGGGTCCCCCTCGTTGCAGAAACGGGGGTACCTGCCAGAACTCCGCAGGTGGCTTTCACTGCGTGTGTGTGAACGGCTGGGGAGGCACCGGCTGTGAAGAGAACTTGGATGACTGTGCGGCTGCCACCTGTGCCCCGGGATCCACCTGTATTGACCGTGTGGGCTCCTTTACCTGCCTCTGCCCACCTGGGCGCACAGGTGTGCTGTCGCGTAGTGGGCAGGTGTGGGGTGGAGTGTGGCGGGGGGGGGGGGGGGGGGGGGGGGGGGGGGGGGGGGGGGGGGGGGGGGGGGGGGGGGGGGGGGGGGGGGGGGGGGGGGGGGGGGGGGGGGGGGGAGTAAGAAAGTGCTGGTCAAGAGAAGTTCCAGGACAGCAACGAGGAGCACCCCACCTTGGCCCCCTGCAGGCCTCCTGTGCCACCTGGAAGACATGTGCCTGAGCCAGCCTTGCCACGGGGATGCCCAGTGCAGCACCAACCCGCTGACCGGTTCCACACTCTGCCTGTGCCAGCCAGGCTACACGGGACCCACGTGCCACCAGGACTTGGATGAGTGTCAGATGGGTAAGTCACCCCAGCAGAGCCTCTGAGCCCAACAGAGAACACGGTGGAACGATTTTCAAATTGAAAACCCAAGCCAGGTGTGGTATCGCACACCTGGAATCCCAGCTGGCAGGATATAGAGGCTGGAGGATGGGGAATTCAAGGCCACGCTCCGTTACATAGGGACTTTGATGCCAGACTGAGTTACATGAGATCCTGTCTCAAAAGAAAAAATAAATCAATAAAAGCAGGTGAGGCGATTAGAACTGGAGGTCAGTCGCTAGAGTGCTCGGTTCACCATGTTCACCATGTAACTCTGTGTGACTGTACCAGGATGCTCCTGGCAGGGTGGTACATACCTGGAATCCCAGTACTTAGGAGGTAGAGACAGGAGAATCAGAAGCTCAAAGTCATTCTTAAATATACAGAGTTTGGCTGGGGGTGGTGGCACACGCCTTTGATCCCAGCACTCGGGAGGCAGAGGTAGGAGGATGGCCGTGAGTTCAAGGCCATCCTGAGACTACAGAGTGAATTCCAGGTCAGCCTGGACTAGAGCGAGACCCTACCTCGAAAAACCAAAAAAAAAAAATATATATATATATATATATATATATATATATATATATATATATATAGAGAGAGAGAGAGAGAGAGAGAGAGAGAGAGAGAGAGAGAGAGAGTTTGAGGGCATCCTGGGACACATGAGTCCCAGTTCAAATAAAAAGAAAAGAAGTCAGGCGTGGTGACGCACACCTTTAACCCCAGCACTGGGGAGGCAGAGGTAGGAGGATCTCTGTGAGTTCGAGGCCAGCCTGGGACTACAGAGTGAGTTCCAGGTCAGCCTGGGCTAGAGTGAGACCTTACCTCAAAAAATAAATATAACAAAACACAAGCCTTTCCTTTCCTTGAATGGATCCCACGGATTATCACCTTCACCTCCCCTTGCAAAGACTCCAGCCCCCTCCCCAATCTTCCCCACCCCCACCTCATCCCCGGTGTACCCTTAGCTCTTCCCACCCCTGGCCCCTATGTACCCCAAGTTCTTCCTCCGCAGCCCAGCAAGGTGCCAGTCCCTGTGAACACGGCGGCTCCTGTCTCAACACCCCTGGCTCCTTCCACTGCCTGTGCCCACCTGGCTACACCGGCTCTCGCTGTGAAGCCGATCACAACGAATGCCTGTCCCATCCCTGCCACCCGGGCAGCACCTGCCTGGACCTCCTGGCAGCCTTCCACTGCCTCTGCCCACCAGGTACAGTGCCGCCGGGTGGGGCCTTGGTCCCAAAGGGGAATTGCTGGGGCCACTGGGGGTCAAGTACACAGCGTGCCTCTCCTCTTCCTAAGCCCCCACTAATAAAAGCTGAGACACCCGTGGCCTCTAGAAGTAGGGGTTGCCCCAGACAATAACAAAGCTATGGACGACTTAACTCAGGGGTTCGGGCATCTGATCAGCACGGAGTTGTCGGCCCGCTCCAGAGTGCACAGGGACCCAGCAAGAGACGAGAGAATGAAGTTAGTAAATTTCCCTCTGTTCATACCACCCAGATCTCTCCACCCCCTGAGTCACACAGAGACAAAACAGAAAACCCTTAAAATTCCAAAAGCCTTGTGTGCTGGCGTCTGTGCAACAGGAAAAGAATGTACCGAGGCTCCATCTCCAGGTGGTCGGATGAAGGAGGGAGGGAGACAGCCACCAAAGCAATACCAGAGGGCTGAGGAGACCAGAAAATGTCATAGCTGACTGGGCCCCGAGCCATGGGCGCATCTGGCACACATCTACCCTCTTCCCGAGCCCCCCGGGTGGCACTCTGCCCATTCCATAAATAAGGAATCAGGCACAAAGGGATTTCATGGCTTGTCCAAGGTCACAGTTAGTGAGTAGCAGAGTTAAAATTCAGGGTTCAATAGCCTTTCAAAGCTGAACAGAGGCCCAAGCCTCGAGGCTGAGGCCACCTCGGACGAGCAGAGGAAATGACAGAAACTGTTCAGTCTGTAGTTACGAAGGGTCTCACCGGGCAAGTAAAGGGAGGCATCGAGGCAGGGGGCTAGCCACGTGACCATGGGGAGCCGCATGAGCTCGAAGCCCCTCAAATCTACCACCTGTCGGTACCCCTCTTCCCCTGGCATGGAGGCCTGGCCTGATGGAACAAGAGGAGTGATGCCAAGGCATGGTGGTACCTGCTCGTAATCAGCACGTGGGAGGTAAAGATGAGAGGATCGGGAGTTCAAGGTCAGCCTCTGCTACAAGAGTTCAAGGCCAGGGCTGCAGGAAAGCCTGTCAAAAGAAAGAAGGAGGAAGGAGGTGGGAGGAGAGAAAAAGAAACACAGAGAAAGAGAGGGGGAAGGAGGGAGGAGAAGAGAGAGGAAGAAGGGAAGGAAGGAGGAAGACTGCTGAAGAGACAGCTCAGCCACTAAAGGCACTTGCTTACAAAGTCCAAAGGCCTGTGTTCGATTCCCCGGTGCCCACATAAAGCCAGATGCACAAAGTGGTGCATGTGAAGAGTTCATTTGGCCGGGCGTGGTGGCGCACGCCTTTAATCCCAGCACTCGGGAGGCAGAGGTAGGAGGATCGCCGTGAGTTCAAGGCCACCCTGAGACTACAGAGTGAATTCCAGGTCAGCCTGGACCCTACCTCGAAAAACCTAAAAAAAAAAGGATTCATTTGCAGCAGCTAGAGGCCCTGCCATGCTATATGCATTCTCTCTCTCTCTCTCTCTCTCTCTCTCTCTCTCTCTCTCTCTCTCAATAAATACAGATATCAAACATTTTAGAAAGAGAGAAGAGTCCATCAGCCTTTAGGCAGAGACGCCCCCTACTCTCATTTGTACCTCTGGGATCCCCAGGCTGGGCAAGTGACCCCCACACAGAAATGACCCGCACAGTACTTTCCACTGCTTGTCAGGTGCCAGCAGGAATCCTGCTTCCAGAACCTTCACACCTGAGGAAGGCAGAGCCAACACCCCCCAGAGCAGCAGTTTTGGGGTTCCTCAACCTACTGACAGACAGCACAAGGGAGGGGCAGAATAGGGGTCCACCCCGCCATCCAGAGCTACTTCTGAGCCCAAGTCTCCCAGGCAGAGTGCCAAGCTGCCCCTGCCACCCTGGGCTGAGCCCCACCTGCCACCCCTTCTGTGTCCTCAGGCTTAGAAGGGCGTCTCTGCGAGGTGGAGACCGACGAGTGTGCCTCCAACCCTTGCTTGAACCAAGCCGACTGCCATGACCTGCTCAATGGCTTCCTGTGTGTGTGTCTGCCTGGTGGGTACAGGTTCTGGTCCCCAGGGACCCTCCCGAGTCAAGCCTTCTAGAAGTTTCCCTCCAACCTGGCCAGAGCTCCCGTTTTTCCAGGTCTTCCTCAGCTCCCCAAACTCTCCCGTGCCTCATCCCCAAATCTTACCTGGCTCAGTCCCCCCCTCATGTCTGTCCTGATGAAGCACCCAGGGGTCCCTCCTCTCCCCTGCACTCTGCCAGCATCATGTTGGGTCCAAGGCTGACCCTAGCGTGGCCACTGGGGACACAGGAAATGTTGCCTGGTCATTTCCTCTTCGATCCACTGGTCGTGGCTCTGCTCCACACTATGGAAATAAGAATACTTTGGGAGCTGGGGAGACGCCTCCGTAATTAGGGGAGCTCGCTTGTAAGCTTATGTCCCTGGTTCAAGTCCCCAGTACCCATGTCAAGCCAGATGCACAAAAGTGGCGCCCATGTCTGGAGTTGCTTTGAAATTGCAGGAGGCCCTGGCGCGCCTCTACTTTCTCTCTCTGTTCTCTCTCCCTCTCCCTCTCTCTCACATAAATAAATATATTTAATACGGCTGGAGAGATGGCTCAGCTGTTAAGGCATTTGCCTCCAGTGCCTAAGGCCCTGGGTTCAATTCCCCAGGACCCACATGTGCCAGACCCACAAGGTGGTGGCTCTGGTGCTCTCTCTCTCTCTCTCTCTCTCTCTCTCTCTCTCTCTCTCTCTCTCTCTCTCCCTCTCTCTCTCTCAATCTTTGTATCTCTGCTTGAAAAATGAATAAATAAAATATTTAAATATATATATTTAATAAAGAAAACGAGCCAGGTGTGGTGGCACACACCTTTAATCCCAGCACTCGGGAGGCAGAGGTCCGAGGATGGACATGATCTCAAAGCCACCCTGAGACAAAATAGGTAGTGAATTCCCAGGTCAGCCTAGTGATGCTCTGCCTCCAAAATAACAAAAATAAATCAGTAAAATAAAAAGAGAAAGAAAGAAAACAGAATTAGCAATTAAAATATTTTGTAGCCGGACGTGGTGGCGCACGCCTTTGATTCCAGCACTCGGGAGGCAGAGGTAGGAGGATCGCTGTGAGTTCGAGGCCACCCTGAGACTCCATAGTGAATTCCAGGTCAGCCTGGGCTAGAGCGAGACCCTACTTCAAAAACCAAAATATATATATATATATATATTTTTTTTAAGTAACTACATTTGGGCTCGGCAGTTGAGATACTTGCCTGTAAAGCCTAACAACCTGGGCTCGATTCCCCAGCACCCATGGAAAGCCAGATGCACAAAGTGAGGCATGCATCTGGAACTCATTTGCAGTGCCTACAGGCCCTGGCATGCCCATTCTCTCTGTCTTTCTCTCTCTCCTTGCAAATAAATCCATAAATAAACATATTTAAAATACTACATTTATTATTTAATCCAGGGCAAACGAAGTGGGTTCTGCTTTTGTTGTTTTGATGTTTTGTTTTGCTTGTTTCTCATTGCTTGGGGTGGAAGCCAGGGCCTCACACACACAACAGGCAAGCGCTCTACCTCTGAGCTACATCCCATCAGCCACAGCGGGCAGGGTCCAAGCACCCTTTTTGTGACTTCACCCTCCTTTCCCTCTCCGCCAAGGGCCCCATGTCTCCTCAGGGAAGCCCTGCAGAGTCACCTTTCTTTGTAAGCGACACGCTGGGTTGCCCCTCCCTGGATGACCTTGGCCTTCCTTCTCTTCTCCCCCTCTCCCCCACCTCCACCAGGGTTCACTGGCACCCACTGCGAAGAAGACGTGGACGAGTGCAGAAGTTCTCCCTGTGCCAATGGGGGGAGCTGCCTGGACCAGCCTGGAGCTTTCCATTGCGAGTGTCTCCCAGGTAGTCTGCGGCTCAGAGGCTGGGTGAGGGGGCATCTGTGCCATCCCTGACCCTCACCTTTACCACAGGCTTTGAGGGACCACACTGTGAGACGAAGGTGGACCCTTGTCTGAGTGGGCCCTGCCCCCCTGGAGCCAGCTGCCTTGCTCTCCCAGGAGCCTTCTTTTGCCTCTGCTCCTCCGGCTTCACAGGTCAGAAAAGAAGATTCCAGAACTGGGAGAATACCTAAGTCCATTTTGGGTGGAGCAGAGGTGGGTGCTTGAGAACATAGAATGCCCCCCCTTAAAGTTAGTCCGTGCAGCCCAGTGTGCTGGCGCACGCCTTTAATCCCAGCACCAGGGAGGCAGAGGCAGGAGGATTGCTATGAGTTCAAGGCCAGCCTGAGACTACAGAGTGAATTCCAGGTCAGCCTGGGCTAGAACGAAACCCTACCTCAAAAATCAAGAGAGACAGAGAGAAAGGACAGTTGTAGAAAGATGGTGTCACACAAGATCCCATGCGGCAGGAAGCTAGACAGGGTCCTGAAAGCAACAGGGACCCACCGAAGGGCAGGTCTATGAGAAAGGAGCAAGTCACACCCAACAAGTGGCCTGGGACTTGGTTTTTCTCCCTAACAGGCCAGCTCTGTGACGTTCCCCTGTGTGCCCCCAACCTGTGCCAGTCTAAGCGGAAATGCCAAGATCGGGAAAAACAAGCCGACTGCCTCTGTCCCGACGGAAGCCCTGGCTGTGCCTCCCCCGAGCTCACCTGTGCCTGCCACCATGGTCACTGTCAGAGGTAACTGTACAGGTCTGGGCTCACCTAGGGAGGGAGGGAGGGCAGGAGAAGACAGCAGGTCACGGCCAAGGTCGGGAGACTACGTCCAGGGAAACAGGGAGGGTACGGCAAGGTGCTCAGGGTCAGCCGATGGGAGACGCAGGGTGTTCGTGTCAGGCAAGGAGGCCAGAGTTCACACATTACGAGGTGGCCGGAGAGGTCAGAGGAGGGGGGAGACCCCAGAGCTACTGTGTCTTACATCTATTGAGCAACTGTTCATGGCACTGGGGAAACAGCCCAGCACGAAACTGTAATCCTAGAACTTGGGAGGTGGAGGCAGGTGGATCAGGAGCTCAGGCCACCCTGGCCATGTGACAAGTTCAAAGCTAGTCTGGGGGAGGGGGTCTGGGGAGATGACTCAGCACGGAAAGGCACTTGCTTGCAAAGCTAGCCTGGGCAGACGGGCGTGGTGGCGCACGCCTTTAATCCCAGCACTCGG
>PVHP010044790.1:0-12500 GCA_004024765.1 Zapus hudsonius | reverse complement strand
TTTGCTTAGAGAGCACAAGATTTGAGACAATAAATTATCTTCAAATATCTGACAGGGCCTTTCACTAGAAAATTCTATCATTTTCTGGAAAGCTGAATTAAATCTAAGTGCGCATGGCAAAGGGAACTATTGTAAACTCATTTGTATAAAATAGTTACTCTTTAGGGATAATTTTTTAAAGATATGCAAAGAATAAAAATGACAATACTGCTGAGAGGAATTAAAATAGATGGTTCTCATGGGTCAAATATTGTTAAACTGTTAATGTTCTCAAATTTATAGTTAACATTGGCATTTTCTTTAAAAACTTATAATCACCTATCATATGACCAATTAGGAATTAACACTCTACAGCGAACGCCAAAAGTTGTCCGAATTTCACAATGCAACCCTACGTTATCATCTATGAAGATTTACAAAAAAAAAATCCATTTTCAGTAAATTTATGATTTCGTGGAGAGCTGCATTCATAGTTATCCTCAGCCACGTGAGCATGTGGGTCTAGGTAGGACACACCTGGTACCTTTATAATTATCAAAATAATATTTAAAAAGGCTGGGGTGATAGCTCAATGGTTAGAGATGAGCCTCTAACCTGTGAGCCTGTCAACCCAAGTTCAATCCCTGGCACCCACATGAAGCCAGACACAAAGTGACAGGCACATCTGTAATCCCAATGCACCTACAGCAATGGAAGTTGGAACCAGGAAAATTCTGAAGTTTGCAGGCCTGCTAGACTGGCCTTACTATTGGCCAAAAGCAAGTAAGAGAGAGCCTGTCTCACAAAACAAGCTGGAAGGAGAGGCATGCCCCAAACCAAATACCAGTAATGTAGCCTTGGAAGTCTAGAGCTCACTGGTCTCCTTTAAATCCCCTCTTTTGATCCATCCTGCTGACATAAAAATTGGCCCTTCCCTTCTGAATATAACCTTATATTCCTCAGGGTAAATCTTGCATACAGAGTCCCCTCAGAGGGTCTTTGCACCTCCTGGCTAATGAAACTCTGACACAGGCCGATGGTGGAGGTAGGTAGGCACTGGCTGGAGCATACCAGTTATATAGTAGAAGTGACACAAAGCCCCACCTGCTTCTGATTGTGGGTGTTGACCATGCGGGTATTTCCTCAATGAGTTTGATCCTTGTTGACTGGCCAGATCAGCACTGGTCAGTTGACAATGCTTATTAACAGACCAGACTCAGATTTGCAATTCACTCTCTTAAGTGTTCCTCTAGCTTGTGGGCCTTCCTCAAACATTTATTTCTGTTGCTATGCATCTTCTTGGGTTGCTATGCTTAAGCTTTTAGTAAGGATTGTTGGATTTGAGCATCGTTATTCTGTCTTTTTTTTTTTTTTTGGCACTTTATTGTGCTAGCGTAAGGGTCTTGGAGGCCGCTCAACCTTCTCCAGGGGGTTTCAGAAGCCCCCAGGTATTTTGGAAGCCCTTGGGTTTTGTCTACTTGCAAATGGTTCAAAAGGAATTATGCAAACAGTGGCTTTAGCAGCTAGAGATAATCAATTCTCAGAATTGATGAAATGTTTATAATGTTCAGTCGATGACAGATGCTGGATTGGATTGCCTAGGGAAGCAATCCCCCCACCAGCTCTATTCCTGCTCAATCCTCCAGCTCTATTGAGAAATCTTTCAGCGTAAGAGAAACCTCTAGTCATCAGGTCTTATGAATTAGCCAGAACCTATGGTTAGGTCACTCCATTCACTGAGTACTCCTTATATTTCAAGGTCAAAGTGAGCGCAGGTAGGACTTTACTTCAATAGTCCCTATTCGATGTCAAGCACTATTCTTTGGGAATATAGCTATGACCCATAGAGTCAAAAGTCCCTCTTAGAATTTGCATTCAAGTGGGAGGAAAGCCAGTCAGTAAGTAAAATACTACTATGTAGGTATTGTGTACAGAAGAAAAGAGAAAAGCAAGCGAAGGGGTTAAAACATCAGACAGGCAGGGAATTTATTTTTATTACTGGGAGGCCTTCATTGAGGTGACTCATGAGGAAAGTGCCTTTAGGTTCTGTTTTTATTTGTATTTTTCATTTGTGTGTTCATCATACGTGTGTGAGCACAGATGTATTGTGAGTGTGTTGACATGTGTGTGGAGAACAGAGGTGGACATTGGGTATCTTCCTTGATTGCTTTCCACTTTATTTACTGACTGGCATTTAGGTGGGTACTGGGAACCTGAACTCAGCTCCTCATGTTTACAGGGAAAGTGCTCTGCCCACTGAGCTGTATCCCCAGGCCTGAGGAAAGTACCTGTGTGCTTGCATGAGTTATCCAGGGTTCATGACCCGAGGAGATGGACTTTCCACTGCAGACCTACTAAGGGCCTTGTGGAATTCTGCTAGTGCTCCAATCTGCCCCCTAAACTGTAGGCACATTGGGCTTGGTTTGTCATCTAGCCTCTGGACATTTGTCAGGCCAAACTTTCTGGCTTGTGTGTTTTTCACATTGAGCTGAAGTATTTGCTTATGCCTGCTGCTATGCTTTGAATGTGAACCCAAAAGTTCATGAGTGGGGAACCTAATCTCCCACTTCATACATTAATGGTATTTTTAGGTAAAGCCTTGGTCAGATAACTACGATGAGTTGAAGTCACAGAGGTCCAGTACCCATAATAGCTCTACTGGCTTTGTAACCAGTGAAATACACCTGAGCTAACTTGTGCTTTAACTCTCCAGAATGCCTGTTCCCTTTGCCATGTAATTGCACACAAGAAGGACCTCCCCAGATGCCATATCTTTCCCAGTGTCTACAACTGGGAGTCAAATATTTTGTTAAAGTTACAGAAAATGAAATAAGACCCTTATTAGATTAAGAAGCCACCGACAAAAAAAAAAGAGGCAAAACAAAAATAACATCAAATTCCTTATAGAAACAGTAGCTGAAATTGTCAGGTAAGGCTCTGCTTTCAAAGCTGATGCTTATTGCTGGCAGAAGGTTCCTTGCAAAGAAAGAAGAAACAGAGATAATGAGACCTGGTTGGCTTTCCTTCATAAGTGGATGTAGATTAGACAACACATTGGTGGCTAGAAGAAAAAAAAAACATCCAGTTTTGAAATAAAATTTATAAATATTCATGCACCTTTGGATTTCACTAATAGCTGTCCAACAGGAGAACCAGTGTTGATAATTAATGAATAAAACAACACACTGGAAAACATGTTTTCATTAGGCCTGTGTTAAAATCCTAATGCAAGTTCTCATGGATGGTGGCCACCTTCTAATGTCTTATTTTTATTTATTTATTTACTTTTAGTTCCCTTTCCGATTTGCTAAAATTTTATGTTACCAAAATTTAAGATAATTATATAAAACATTGTCTATAGTGCCAATTAACTATATTGGCTTTTTAAATATTTAAAATATTATTTTACTTTTCCTAAGATGGCCTAACAGAGTAGCACACACTGGTTGCCCTCAAGCAGGAGTGATTTAGTATCTCATCTTTTAGGATCTAGAAATCTGAGATCCAATTCAGGGACATGTTTCCACTGAAGGCTCTGGAAAGGGCATCCTTCTCTGCTTTCTCCTTGCTAGATTTATTTGGTATTATTTGATTTGCCGACAAATCACTCTAAACTCTGTCTTCCTTGCACATGGCATTTTCCCTGGATGACTTGTATTCTCCTCTAATAAAGAGACCAAATCTTGCGTTAGAGCTCACCCTATTCATAGTAACTTGATTGCATCTGCAGACTATTTGGAAATAAGGTCACATTCATGGGTACAAGGACCATAACACATCTTTTGTAGGGATACAACCCATAGAAATTAGCATCTTAACTACTGATCCCATTGCACACAAGACTATAACAGGTCTTTTTAAGGGTCAAATATTTTAAGAGACACAGTCATAGATGTTTATAAAGATGATTCTTTACTTGGAAATCTGTTTGAGTATAGTTCATGCATCTTTGGATGGCCAAGATTTCATAAATGACAACAATAAATTTGGAAGCTGTGATTCCTCAGGTTGGTCACACCTTTACACATGTTGTGCAAAACTTGGAAAAGAAATTGGCTGAACCAGTCTCTGCTTCAAACAGAAACACACACACACACAAATAAAAGGACTGTAACATAGCTTTCCTCAATAGAACTATATATTGTGTTTTATTACCTTGCTTTGTCAAAACCTAAAAGTATGACTTTTATATGAATGGCTTCTGTAGAGATATATAATTTCAAAACAGAAAGAAAATGAATCATTTGAATAAATGGATTTGCATTTTTCCTTCTCAAGATAAAATAATACTTGAGGTAACAGGAAAACAGGAGGTTGTTGCAATGTTGAAATCATCTGGATGATGATATAGAAGTGAAGATTTCTTGTTGCAACTGTTAGGGTCAAAATTTACAAAGTGAAATAGGAACCACATGAGTAGCCTTCCTGCCTGACAGTATTTATCATGTCGTTTCCACTCCAGTGATATGTAGGTGTGGTAGGCAAAGAAATGCCTTTCTCCGGGATTGGGAGTGGATCTCAGAGGAGGAACACTCCAGGAGCAGGTGAAAGGGCCTGGGTTCTGGGTTCTAGGGCTCTATGCCCAGCAGAACATAGAAAGTCAAAAGAGACGGTGGATAGAGGGAGCTTGCACTTGATCAGTGTATGGAAGAATATCAAACGGCATTAATACATGCAATTAATGCAGCTTAGTCACAATTTAAGAATCTTTTCTTAAAAAGAATGAAAGCATCTCCTCATTTCTGCCTCCGATTAGGATTATTTCCAAAAGTTGTCTGGCCAGTCATAATCTTCACTTTCCCTACATCACTGCCCAACATATCAGCCTGAAGTCATGGTCGATTTGATCTAGAAACAGCAAACTCATTTGCATTAGCATTTTTCATATTTGTGATGTTTGCAAACTGTATCAGACTTGGTCAAAACAGCCCCCCACCCCTCCAAACAAAACATAGATTTTTATGGAACTGTGAAGAATTCCTGCAGAAGGTATCAAGTGACAGTGTAAATTTCCAGCCTGACCTCCCCTTCTAGGGTTCACTTCTAAACCCCAAACTCTCCTGCCCACGACCTACTGGAAACCCAAGGGAAAGAGGCTGAAATAAATCCTGGGAAGCACAATCTCTGAAGGATGCCCCTTGCATGAACTTCAGGGGGATATTCCTTCTTGGCTCTGGGACAGCAGCTGCTCCTCAGTGACACTTGAGTGGAGAGAGGTCCAACTGAGCATGCAGCCCTGCACATAAAAAGACACATGTCTGTGTTTCACGGTGGAGATGACAGATCAGAAGGGAAAGGTCCAGGCTGGGTCCCCCAAAGCACCCTTGATGAGAATTCTCAAAGGTTCTCTTTCCCTTCCTGAGTTTTATCTTCCTTAATACAGAATTGTCCAGAAAATTCATCCCTAATCAAATATATTACAGACAAAGCAGATAAGAGATGGGATGTATATCTTGTTTGTTGTTTAGTTTATATATGTGTTTTTGTCAGCTTTCTCGTTGCTGCGACAAAGAACCCAACCAAAATACAGCTAATGGAAAGAATGGATTTATTTTGGCTTATAGACTTGAGGGGAAGTTCCATGATGGTAGGGAAAATGATGACCTGAGCAGAGGGTGGACATCACCTCCGCCAACGCACTGCAAACAGTGGCAGAAAGGTGTGCCAGAAACTGTCAAAGGGAATCTGGTTTATAACCTCCCTAAGGCCGCCCCCAACAACACACCTCCAATGAGGTTCCAATTGCAAAACTGCCATTGGCAGGGGAACAAAGCATTCAAAACACATTAAGTTTATGGGGAACTTAATTTTTTTGATTCCCTGAATCAAACCACTACAATATATAAAATTATGTTTCAGGGTGGGGGCGAGGAGTTAACTTAGTAAAGCACTTGCCTTGTAAGCCTGAGGACCTGAGTTCTACTGCTAGAGCCCACATATAAACACTGGATGTGGTGATGTGTGTTTGTAATCACAGTGCTGGCGAGGCAGAGATAAGTGAACTCCTGGGGCTCATTGGGCAGCCAGTCTAGCTTACTTGAGCTCCAGGCTGTGAAAAAGACCCTGTCCTGAAAAAGTATACAGTGTGCCTAAAAAACAACACCAAAGATTGTCCTCTGGTCCTGCATGTGTGAATATACACCCCCCCTATAACCCTACAACACACATGAATAAAAGTATTTTCCTCGATGTTCAAATTCAATTTTCAAAGAATTGGGGTGAATATTAGAACCAAGATAGTATGGCCTTTCTCTCTTGAATGTGTATTTCTTGAATGTGTATTCAGATGAGTGGATGACAACTTACCTCATACTTCAACACTGCCAAAGAATCCCATTCTTTGACAACATGTAGTTTTCTAGAACTTACTGATTCTTTCCACAGAGGTCTGTTACCTTCCTTATCTTTCATTATTTCAGCTTTTCAAAAATGTGTGCTTTCTAATGAGATAAAAGGATTCAGCAAGCTGTTGGAATCTCTACCCACCTCTCCCTGGCTCAGAAATCCTTCAGAAATGGCCCCATTGCACCTTGGGAGCTGGGGTGGAGCTTGACAGGAGGGTGAAACAATTGATTACTATTTGCAATTTATTTTTTGATAGCAAATATGGCAGTATAGCAAAGTTACCCTAAAATAAATATAACATTTTATGATACCAAATAGAGCTCATATGTGAAAGTAAACATACAAAATTTTATGGTAAGTGAAATTCATAAATTCTCTTTTATTGTCGTTTTTAGAAATAGCCTCTTTGAGGCTGCAAATATGAAGTTGCCTGATTTTGTGTTTTTATTAAGCATAAAAGTAGTGTTTTTTTTAATGAGTTCTTTCTGGTCAGTTTTATTCTGATTTAAAGAAGTACCAATATAGAAATTTTTCATTGTACTATATGTGTTTTGAGGATTAGTTTTGACTTTGAAGAAGGAGAGTATTTCCAAAAGTGCAGTAACTGGAGTTTAGGCATAACACCAGCAATATATATGTAGATAGATAGATAGATAGATAGATAGATAGATAGATAGATAGATAGATAGATAGATGATAGATAGATAGATAGAGATAAAGAGAGAGACAGAGAGAGACAGAGAGAGAGAGAGATAAGGCTATGGAAGGTGATGTGGGATCCAAAAATATTTTTAAATGATTTTCCTCTACAAATTGATCATCTTAACAAAGACCGGAAGAGTCAATCACTTAACAGGATGGGGTCTAAATATTCATGGAAATGCTTAGAGACTGAGCATTGTCAAAACGTTGCTACATTCTCTAATAAATGCTGGACTTCACAGGCCTACTTTGATGTAGCTCCTAATAAGTATAATTTTTAATTCCTATTAGTAAAGAAGGACTAGTGAGTGACAGGGCTGTCTCAAGTGAAGACTCCTTTTGGGGTTAATTAAAATTGCCTTGGTCCATGTGTTCCTTTTCTCATGACTATGAAAAAATACCTAGCAGAAGCAATGTAAGGAATGAATGGTTTATTTTTGCTCACAGTTCAATACAGTCTATCGAGGTTTGATCCCCATAAACTTATGTGTTCTGGCAATTTTGAAATTGAAATATTGTTGGAGCTGTGTTGTTGAGGGCAGGCTTATGGGTGTCATAACCAGCTTCCCCTTGCCAGCTTTTGGCACACTCTCTTGTTGCTGCTGTCCACCTGATGTTGGCCAGGAGATGATGTCCATCCTCTGCTCATGCCATCATTTTCCCTGCCATGATGAAGTTTCCCCTCAAGCTTGTAATCCAAAATAAATCCATTCCTTCCACAAGCTGCTTTAGGTTGGGTTCTTTGTGCCAGCAATGAAAAAAATGAGAAAGCTGACTGCCACATAGTCCATCATGGTGAGGAAGTCATATACATTGCATCTATAGTCGGGAAGCAAATCAGGTAATACTAGTGTTCAGCTTTCTTGTTCCTGTTTGTTTTTTAAATACAGTCAAGGACCCCATTAAATAAAGGGGCCACCCTTTATTTAAGCTGGGTCTTCCCTCCTCAGTTAATTCTGTCTCCTTCAAAGGTGCATCTCTTAGCTGACTCCAAATATAATCAAGTGGACAATGAAATTACAATTCCACTCCTTGTCAACTGCACAACGAAGCACTACATTTTTAAGCTTGAAAAGTCCACCCTGGGCCCAGAAAGTCTCATGTTCATCTGAGAATCCAATCCATTCATTCCAATCTTCAAAAATCCCCAGGGTCTTAACAGTTTCCACACTGTTCAAAAAACCAGTCTATTCTAAGAGTTCAAGCAATCAACTGTGATCCTCCATAAAAACAAAACAAAGCAAGACAATAATAAGTTACATGTTTTTAGCATGCAATGATACACAGATTAAACATTCCGATTCCAAAGAGAGGAACAGAGGCACAACAAGGAAAGATCAGACTCAAAGTAGGATGGAAGGCAAACACCAAATGCTAGTTTCATGTATACTTCCTTCATTATTACACATCGGGAGCTCAGGATGGGATCATCTGGGCTCCAATGGCCTTCAATATTCCTGCTCCTCCAGCTTGGCAACCTGTAGCACATGGATCTTTCCCTTGGGCCAGCTCTACTTGCTTCCTGAGTGCCTGCAGCTTTCCTCAGTGGACATCTCATAGTCCTGGCATCTGTAATACTATTGAGTCTCCAATGCGACTTAAGCTTCACCTCTACAAACTTCACACAATGGCCTAACAGGATACCCTGCCAGGATTCTGATTCTGCCACACCATGCTTGGTGGCTGTGATAGTTAGAATGTGTGTCTCCCATAGACTCAGGTGTTTTGTTAAAGCTTGTAACTTGGGTCTCCAGCTACCTGGCTGGAGTAGGTGTCACTAGGGACAGATCCTGAGATTCACCCCGAAGGTGTGTTTGGGAGTAGGTCCGAATTCCAGTCCAAGGATGTAAGAGAGCCGTCTAAGCTCTGCAGAAGCTGCTTGCTGCTGGTTTTGTGTTTGCTGCTTTTGTGCCTGCTGGTTGCTGGTGGTTTTTCTCTCTGCTTGCATTTATGAATGGGAGTCAGCTACTTCCACCGTAAATGGAACTTCCCCCTATATCTATAAGCTGAAATAACTTCTTTCCTCCTATAAACTGTGTCTGGTTTGGATGTTCATCCCAGCAATGTGACACTGTGCACAACAATGATCTTCTGGAATCTTGGTGCAGGACTCCATGACCCTACCTATTACATGCCCATAAAGCCCGGCACCATATGGTGGATACTGACAAGTTCTGCTGCTAGTTTGAAATGTAGTCTGGCTGCCTTCTGCCACAGCCTCTGTGCATCTTGGCATCCAATCCTGATCAAACACTTTCCTGGGCAATTGTTTTCAAGCAGGGAACCTCTTTAGTGGCACTCTTACTTCAGGCTTTCTCTTTTCAAATGAATTTTCATTTTTACAAGTTGGAGCTTTTGGTTGCTGTGGTCTTAACCTTGGGTTACCTTTCCTATTACTCTACTGTAGAGCACAGGGTTGCCCTGTCATGCCTAAAATCTAATAATTAAAATTCATTTTTCCTGTACCATTCATCTTACTCAGGCTCCTTTCTCTTCCAAACTGCATTTTTCATATCATTCTGCTCTCTCACTATAAGTCTAAGAGCAGTGAGGGGCATCCTTATAACAACATGGATGGATGCTCTCCTGTCTTGAATTGTTCTCTACTCAACAACTTAGTCTATTATTTTGGAATTCAGCCTCACTGAAGTTCTCAGGGAATAGGCAGATAGAAGTTGAAGTTTATTTTGCCAGGATGTAACATGAATATTCCAATTCCTGTTTGACTCCTTTCTCCCCCTGTAACATCATAAGCAGTCTTTACACCTGCCTTTCTATTAGCATTCTGGTCTTCCAAACTGCTTACAGCACCCATTCTAGGGCTTCTCTGGCCCACAGGCTCAAGCTCACCTGAATTATTCACATAAACTGGTTCCAAATGCCTCCAAATCATAGTCACAGTAACAACCCCACTTCTTGGAACCAGTTTTCTGTATCGGTTACTTTTCTGTTTGCAGTAACAAAAGCAACTTATGAAAAGGATTCATTCTGCCTTATGGTTTGAGGGAAAACCATCCTGTCAGGGATGTCATGGGAGTGGGAGCATGAAGTAGGTGCAGTCAGGAAGCAGAGACAGATGAATACTAATGCACAACTCACTTCTCCTTTTTTTCTGTTTATTCAGTCTTACACCCTAGCACATTACTTTTCTCACTGTGGAAAAAATAGCTAATATAAGCAACTTAAAGACAGAAGGGCTTATCATTTCATACAGATTGAAAATAAATATTCAATCATGGTAGGGAAGCCATGGTGGAGGCAGCTGGTCATATTTCCATTTTTAGTCAGGAAGCAATGAGAGCTGAATGCTGGTACTCGGGAAACTTTCTCGTTTTCTTCAGTCTAGCACCCCAGACCATCTCATGCTATCACCTACATTTAGGGTGAGTCTTCTCACTTTGGTGAACCTAATCTAGAAATTAGAGATTTTTCTCCCAGATAATAATAGATACAATCAAGTTGACAATTAGGATTTATCATCAATTAATCATCATGCCCAGTCATGGCATGATAACACCATTCAGGGTGGGTCTTCCTTCTTCATTTAAATCTCTTAGGAAATGCCTTAAAAGACACCCAGATGTGTCTCCTAAATTCCATATCCAGTCAGTGAAGATTAACCATCTGTATTAGTTCGTTGCTATGGCCACATACCTGGCAAGAAACAGTTTAAGAAAGGTAGGATTTATTTCAGCATACGAATCAAGCTGATATTTTCCATCATGGCAGAGGAAGGTAGACAGCGGGAGTAGGAAGCCAGCTGGTCACATCGCAACCACAGTCAAGAAGAAGAAGGTGAACAGGAAGTAGAACTGTGCTATAAAACCTCAAGGCCCATTTCCAGAGACCCACTTCCTCTAGCAAGGCTCTCCCTCCTAAAATTTCTACAACCTTCCTAATCAGCACCACCATCTGGGGACTATGCATTCAAACACAAGAGCCTGTGGGGAACATTCCAGATCCAAACCACAGCACCATCCAATGTGTAAGACATCACAATCTAAAAGTCCTAACAGAAGTTGTAAAACACATGAATATCTACTTCAAGAGCATCTTATATTGCCTCAGGTGATGATGTAAAAGCTAAAGCATTTCATCACTTACTGTAAAAGCCACTGAAGGAAAGGAATGCTTAAGTATAAAATTGTTTATCAGGCAGATGTGAAACGGAGTTTGGGATGAAGTTGGACAGCATCCATTTTCCTCTGTCATTTCCTTTACACAACATTTTGTTCTGTGTAGAGATTTATAGGTACCATATATGTCACTGGAGCAAGTAGGACCCCAGGTCTTACCTTGGAATGTTCACCTGTCACTATTAAATTAGCCCAACCTACCTCCCAAGATCTGTCATTGCGGGTTGAAAAGTGGTCCCGTTCTTGTTTCTCTTCAGTGTTCCACTTTGATTTCTCTCTTCTTTGAAAAGACTTTACACAGAAATCTGCAGCCAGCAGCATAAACATAGCCCTCAACCGTGCATGCTGAGTCACTTGAATTCCCCTGCCCGAGGAAATGTCCTTTTGTCTTTCCTGCTGAGGGACTTGGCTGAAAATGTCAATTTCACCGTTGGAGAATTCTTCAGAGAAAATGTTGGTCCCTAAGTGTACTTGAAGCGGATGTAATTACCATTAACAAATCTTTTCATTTTTGTCTTTAAGAATATTCTAAAATTTAAGTAACGATTTTGTTCCTAAGTAAATGCCATTATCAAATCTACTACCTTCTCCTACAGTCCTGAACAGGCTCCATACAGTGAAAGGCTGCAGAAATGAGATACCTTTTTCATGAAGTCTTTGGAAGATCACAGAATACCATGCTGGAAAGACACAACATTTCAGAAATTAAGTTAAGTCCGAGATCTGCATGGAATCTTGTTCAAAAGGAAGCCTTAGGCTCACTTTATTTAATTGATTTACTTATTGTATGTACTGTGTGAACACCAAGCTTTATATTGCAGTGTTTCAGGTTACATCATTTATATAAAACAAACCAGAAGAGTCCTAGGAGAAAGATGGATGTTTTATGACGCTCCTTGCATCCCACGTGTTAATCCAAATATTTCAAACCTCCTAATGCTCAGATGCAGATGCTCCATATCACAAAGCCAGTTACCAATGGCTGATAACATATAGCCAAGAAAACAAAAATTTCCAGGCTAAAACATTTGAGGCAAACAGTGTTAAAACAGGTTTCTTTATTGCAGGAGTTCTTCCAGAGTCTTCACTATGCTAATATGGATCATAAAGCTGCCCCAGGGGAGTAGAATATATTGCTTCTTAAACCTATTTCACCAGGGATCCATTGCAGGCTGACACCTTTGGAGGTCACTGCTCCATGCATCAGACTTCCCTTTGCTGAACTGAAGGAGAGACTGGATGGTGGGTGTGTTGAGGCTTATTTATAGTATTGAATGTCACTGTATATCATGGACGCAAATTCTGGTGTGTGTGTGTGTGTGTGTGTGTGTGTGTGTG
>PVHP010044789.1:0-13972 GCA_004024765.1 Zapus hudsonius | reverse complement strand
GTGAATAGGTGTTCCAGGACTTCCTGCCACTATAAACAAACTCCAGATGCATGAGCCACATTATGCATCTGGCTTTACATGGGCACTGGAGAATTGAACTCAGGCCATCAGACTTTGCCTTTAACCGCTGAACTATCTCTCAAACCCTTTTTTTTTCCCTGTTGTTGTTTGTTTTGTTTTTGGTTTGTTCTAAAAGATTGGGCTTTGTATACTCCAGGTTGTCCTCGGATTTACAATGCAGAGGAGAATTCCCGGAATTTCTGATCTCACCTCACCTCAAGTGTTGGAATCATAGACTCGAGCCACCATACCTTGCTGTGCTTTCATTTTCATTTGATTCTTGGAATTTTCAAATTTCCTCCTTCATTTCTTTAATGAAGCACTGTCACTCAAGAACAATATCCTCTGGGCTGGGCAGATGGCTCAGTGGGTAAAGCACTTGCTACTCAAGCTACAGTATAAGAGTTCGAGGCTCAGTCCCCACCTGTGGCCTTCTGCAATTTCAGAACACCAACACAGATGACACACATGCACACAACAACCACAACAACACTATACTTTTTGGCTGGGACCATAGCTTAGTAATTAAAGATTTTTGCTTGCAAAGCTTGATAGCCCAGGTTAACCCCCCCCCAACACACATATAAAGCCAGATGCATCAGGGGTGAAAGTGTCTGGCATTCTTTTGCAGTGGCAAGAAGCCCTGACAGGACAGAAGTGTGCACACCAAAAATACAAATATGTTTTTTTTCTATTTTCATTGATATCTAAATTTATATTTTTGTTTAAGTTTACATTTTTTAGGGTAATAATGAGAAATACTTTTAAAGTATTTCTTACCAATTTGCCTAAATTTCATTTTAACTATTATTTTTTGAATTACTTTTGGTTTAGCTTTTCAGAGTTTTATTGTGTTTCCTATGTTTTGTAATACACGTGTAATTTTCTTACAGTCTGTGATTGCCAATTTTGTTCCTTTTTTAAAAAGACATTAGTAACTAATTAATTAATTAATGAGAGAGTATGGCCCTCTTGCCACTGCAAACAAGCTCCAAATGCATGAACCACTTCGTGTATCTGGGTTTATGTGGGTGCTGGGGAATTGAGCTCAGATCAGCAGGCTTTGACAGCAAGTGCCTTAACCTCTGAGCCATCTCCTCAGCCTTTTTTTTTTTTTAAGATTCTGTTCTCACTATATATTCTTCTGCCTCTTCTTCCTAAGTGCTGGGATTTTAGCTGTGTGCTACCATGCCTGGATTTGCTTTTACCTAGACTTTCTTTTCTTTTCTTTTTCTTTCTTTCTTTCTTTTTTTTTTTCTGAGGTAGGGTTTTGCTCTAGCCCAGGCTGACCTGGAATTCTCTGTGTCATCTTAGGGTGGCCTCAAATTCATGGCAATTCTCCTGCCTCTTATCCTGAATGCTGGGATTAAAGGTATGTGCCACCACACCCTGCTTCCTTTTATTTAGATTTTCTATTGACACAAAAAGATGTTTCAGGGCTAGAGAGATGGCTCAGCCATTAAGGCACTTGCCTGCAATGCCTAAGGACATGGGTTTGATTCACCAGTATCCACATAAAGCCAGATGCAAAAAGTAGTGTATGTATCTGTGGATCATATGCAGTGGCAGGAGGCCCTGCCACAGCCATTCTCTTTCTCTCCCCTCCCTCCCTCCCTTTTTTCCTCCCTCCCTCCCTCCCTCTCTCTTTCTTTCTCTCTCTCTCTTTCTTCTTGCAAATCAATAAATAAAAAATGAAAAAAGAGGTGTTTTGTTGACTTCATTATCTTTAGAATCATTATAATTTCCATAATGATTAAATGATATCCAAGTCAGTAGATCATTTGGAGCCATCCCATGCTACCACTGGTGAAAATTCGAGTTAGTTTGATAGCATAGCATGAAATGCACTACTTAGGGTTCATTTCTGTGACTCTCAAAACTTCTCCTCATCGGAATGGGCTAGGGGAAAACACAGGGAAGTGCACAGGGCATAAAATTTTAAGAGCTCTTCCTGCTCAACCCAATGCTGAGGTGGTAAATGTCTCTTTAGGATTTATGCTTATTTTCTAGTGCTGGCCTTCCACATTAACCAGCAAGGAATTATCTTCATTTTCCTTTAGGATATGAGCCACCAAATTGGAGTATATTTTGAGGATGTGATTTCTGGGTGCACTCCTGGCACCAATTATTTTATCAGAGTCCCAGGAGAAGACAGATGGCAAATTAAGATAATTAAAGAGGACTTCTCAATGACCTATTTATAAAGGTAAGAGCAAAGTAAGAAGAAACAATACCACCATAGGTGATAATAAATGAGAGAACTGTGGTTACCTCTGAGATCTCAATAGACAAAGGGGGATGTGATGAACAGAGGAAGAGGAGTTAGAGACCCAGATGAAGAGGTCATTTGACAACACCCAAGAGCTTTGATCAAGTGCTGATCTTTCAGAGCATTTGCTGATTTATTCTTGGTGCTCATTTTTTCGCAGATCAACATTTTCTGATAATCTTGGATCAGGAAGCAGAAAGTCTGGAGGAACAAAATCAAAATATACCTCTGTTCTCTATAGAACCCTAACTAAAGCATACGAACAGAACCAATAGAATGAATTGTAGTAAAAAGATTTATTGTATTATCTTACATCAGTCCAACGATAGTTATCTGCAGGTCCGGGAGTCAAGGAATCAGTAGCTGTTAAATCCACATAGCTAGCTAGATGCCTCAGCAATCCCAATCCAGCATTGAAAACCTGAAGGCTTTCTGGAGAGCTGCTGGTCTTCAGTCCATTCAGAAAGGCTGAGAAAACTTGGTTCCAATGCCAATGGACAATAGCTGAGCAGGATAGATGCACATGTACAAGTGAAGACACTCACCAGCACCAATAGCCAGGCTAAAGAAAGATATCTTCTTCTCTAAGAGTTGCCTTACATTAATCCCCCTTCTGGAAGGGCTGCCCACTCTGGGGGAAGGGCTGTTCACTAAGAGGGAAGGGCTCACTATGGAGGAATGACTTCAGTTATTCTTTCCTGGAAGCAACCTAAGAGATCCACACTAAATTAATGTGGATTACTAAACAGATCAAGGTGGTTTAAAATGTAACCATCACAAATGCTCTGGTGGTCAACTATACACCCAATGTCATAGCCACACAATGTCGGGGTCTGAGGCATTGCCCGACTGTCAACCCTGAGCTATGCGGAAATCTAGCAATGTTATGTGCTTCCCGAAATAAGCCATTGCAGCTAATCACAACAGTTCCAGTAAGAGGCTACTGTGACTGCCGACGGCAACAGGGTTTGGAAAACTTTTACTATTGTGCAAAGTGAAACGTGCAGCTTCCTCCTTGTTCTTAGCATATAAGCTCGCCTATTACCTCCAATAAACAGACCTTGATCAGACTCCTGTCTTGGCCTCATCTCTCGCTCCCGTTCTTTCCCACTCATCCAGGCTAGGGTCCCCCTTGCGACCTCCATTGTCTAGGCCCGCGGGTAGGGTCAACACACTGCTGGGATGAACCTCCAAACAAGGCAGTTATGGGAGGAAGAGATTTTTTTTTTTTGAAGTTACAGATCCAGGGGAAGTTTCATAAAGGTGAAAGAGGCTATTGTTGTCAGCCTTTTTTGTTGCTACAACAAAGAATCCAAACAAAAGCAGCTTGTGGAGGAATGGGTTTATTTTGGCTTACAGAATCTTGGTAGCTCCATCATGGAAGGGAAAAATGACAGAAAGAGCAGGACATCACCTGCCACAACACTGAAAACAGTGGCAAGAAGGTGTGCCAAAAATTGGCAAGGGGAATCCAGGTATAAACCTGCCCCCAACAACATACCTTCAACAAAGTTCCAATTCCAAAACTGTCATCAGCTGGGAATCAAGCATTCAGAACACATTAAGTTTATGGGGGACACCTGAATCAAACCACTATACCCCCCCTTTCACAGGTCCAAACAAAGAGAGAGAAAGAAAAGCCAACACCAGCAACACACACACACACACACACACACACACCAGCAAACAGGTGGAGGGAAGGAAGAAAGAGATTTTCATCCCCTTGAGCTTCTTTACATCATGTCTTCTACTGAGAAGGTCCACGAATCTATAGAAAGGGCTTACTCTGGAGGAGGGACCTCTTCCTTTAGTTAATTCTTCCTGTAAGTAACCTCAGAGACCCACCCAAACAGGTCAAATTGACAACAAAACTTGACCATCACAAGTCCACCCCTTATCAACTTGACATCATACGATATCTCCTTACATCATACTTAATTTCCAAATGAAGACAGTAACAAGATCATCATCCCACCTAACATAACATAACTGTCCCACATATAACTGGAAAGTCATTATCTCCCCCAACACAAAGCAAGTTCCCTTAACTGTGAGTTCTGTAAAATCAAAGTAAGTTACATGCTTTTAACATAGAATGCCACAGAGCAAATATTTCTAACTGCTATGAGGCATAACAAGTAGAGGCTGGACCAATGCAAACTCAACAAACATTAGGAAAACATCAAACACCTGCAGTTCAAGTACAATATCACAACCAGTGACTGACATTCTCAGGATTTTTCAATTGAGCCCCTTCAACTTGGCTGAGTAGCTGGGGAAACCTTCTATCCCTAGCCAACAGCTCTCCATGGTGGCCCTTGCACAGTCCTGGTATATCCAAAACATCTTTGGGTCTCCATTGCAAATCAGGGACCATTTTCCAATGGCTTCACTTCATCAGGGACTTCATGTTCTGTTCCATATACTGCATTTCAGCAGCAGCTCCTGGAACTGTGTTCATTTCATCATCCACACGTGCATTTCTCATGCTTCCAAAAGCAAAACCAGGTATGCAGGACACAGCTGCATACTTGGTTAATTCAGAGACAAAAGAAATCAAGACCTTGAAGAGCAGGAAGAAAGGTTCCTTCCTTTCAGCTAGGTCCTTCCAAAAGTTTGCAGTCTATCATTAGTCCTTCCTGTGTGGAAACACTTCAGGCATGTCTCCATTGTTTCAGTGTGAAGTAGTTGGGCCATCTTCAATCATGGTAATATCTCTTTAACAACAGCATCTTTAGCAATCAGTCTCAGTGCCAGTAAGTTTTAAACTTGTTTTGAGTTTTCCCAACTTTAAACCTTAAAATTCTCAGTTCTATATCATTAGCCAAGCACATTAATCCATTACTTAAATTCAACATTGCTCAAACTCTCTCAGCATGGGCAGTGGACCACATCTAGCCCTTATTCCAGTAACGCAGGTCTGATGAAGTTCTCTGTAGTTTTTTCCTTCCTCTTAGAAGGTTCATAAGTCAAGCTTCCAAATACAGTACGATCTGCACTTAGCATTTTCACATTCTCACCAGAATAGTCCATAAGACTTGGCTTACCACTCTGGAAGTCTTCAGTTGTGAGTACCAAATCCATGTCCATTCCTCCAGCATTCAAATTCCAGAAGACCAAAATCCACAAGGTCAGATTCATCTCAGCAATATCACCACACTGTCTGATACCAAAACTGTGATAGTCAGCCACAGACAGCTGTGTTGAATTTCCAAACCAGGCACAGTTATGGGGGGACATATTTATTGAAGTTATAGATCCAAGGGAAGATCCATAATGGTGAATGAGGCTGGCCTCTGTCACAGGTCCAAGAAGAGAGACAGAAGCCATCACCAACACCACGCACATAACAGCAAACAGATGGGGGAAGGAAGAGAGAAATTTCCTTCCCCTCAAGCTTCATTGCATCCTGCCCCAACTGAGAAGGCCACCGATTCTGGAGGAAGGGCTCACTCTGGAGTACTCACTTCCTCCTTTAGTTAATCCTTCCTGTAAATAACTTCAGAGACCCACCCAAGATTACTGTGGATCACTAAACAGGTCAAGTTGACAACAAAACTTAACCATCACACCCAGTAAAGAAATATCAGTGTATACAAAGAATGGACCAGCCATTCTATCAAGTAATGTTTCATACAAAACAAAAGGGACAGGTGGAGTATAAGGTGGGTATAGATGGCACAGGTTGCTCATACCTGTGATCCTAGCACTTGGGAGGTGGAATCAGGCAGATCAAGACTTCCAGGTCATCGTTGGCTACATATAAGTTTGAGGCCAGCCCTGAGTATATTAGACCCTATCTCAAAAAAAAAAAAAAAATAGGGCTGGAGAGAAGGCTCACAGTTAAAGTGATTATTTGCAAAGCCTCCTGTCATGGGTTCAATTCCCCAGTACCCACACAAATCCCAAACACACAAAGTAGCACATGCAGCTTGAGATTCTTTTTTGTTGTTTTGTTTTATTTTGTTCTTGAGGTAGGGTCTCTCTGTAGCCTAGACTGGCCTTAGACTCACAGTGATCCTCCTACCTCTGTCTCCCAAGTGCTGGGATTAAAAATTGTTTGCTTTTGAAATAATTTTTTAAAATTTTTAAACATGTTATTGATAGATTCCATAATTATAGACTATAAACCATAATGATTCCTTCCCAACTCTCCCCTATATATCTTCCCCCTCTCAATTAGTCTTTGTTTTTTATATAAATTTATCTTATTTATTTATTTGTAAGCAGAGAGATACAGAGAGAGAGAGAGAGAGAGAGAGAGAGAGATACAGAAAGAGAAAGAGATAGTGTGTGTGTATGGGTGCACCAGGGCCTCTAGCTACTGCAAATGAGCTCCAGATGCATGTACCACTTTGTGCATCTTGGTCACATGGGTTCTGGGGAATTGAACCTGGGTTCTTAGGCTCTGGAAGCAACTGCCTTACCCACTAGACAATCTCTCCAGCCCAGTCTTTGTTTTGTTTCTGTGCCATCATCTTTTCCTCCTATTATGAATGTCTTGTGTAGGTAGTGTCAGGAACTGAGAAGTCATGAATATCAAGGCCATTTTGTGTGTCTGGAAGTTTGTGTTGTAAGCAGTCCTACCCTTCCTTTGGCTCTTACAATCTTTCCGCCACCTCTTCTGCAATAGATCCTGAGCCTCAGGAAGTGTGGTAGAGATGTCCCAGTGCTGAACACTCCACTATCATTTTTTTCTCACCACTATGGTGTCTTTTGTGTTATCCTAGCAGACACTGCCACCTGAAAAAGAGAAGCTTCTCTAGACTAGAGTGATAGTAGCATTATTATATGGATGTGCTCATTTTAAAAAGTGCTTGTAAAGCAGTTTGGTTGGCATAACATATGCATTTAGCCAGACAACAGCAGGTGTTACTCCCTTAGGGCTCATGACCTTCCTCACTATAGGGTTTTTTTACTAGGTCTTCAGTACCGGCATGCTTTTCCTCCCAGGGAGTGGACCTCTAGTCCAGTTAGAGAGCAGTTGCTTTCCCCCACAGTAGGTGTGCCACTATTGCCCCAGTTGGCTCATTTTGCCTGGCTGGCCCATCTTAAGACTTGCAAGGTCCACTGCTGTTCACCACTGTTGATGACTTCTCTCTCCCATAGGGCTGCATGAAGCCGTAGCTTTTTCCATCTTTCTGTCAGCTAGTTACAGGGTGGAGGTTTTCAGCTTAGCTCTAACTTGATTTCTCAGTGCCCTGCAGCCCAAGCATATGTGGTCTTCTGCAATAGAGTCTTACCATCTCATCCTGGTGGGCAACCAAGAGCCATGACAATGGCCTGTAATGTTTTGGGGGCCTCAGGAACCTCCCTGGCTAACAATTCACTAGAAGGTATCCCATCCCTGGCACTGAAGTTTTTCTAGTAACAATCTATGGCTACTGGGTGTGTCATTATGTGAGGGAGAACATGCAGCATTTGGCTTTCTGAGCCTGGTTACCTCTGGTAGCATGATCCTTTCCAGTTTCATCCATTTTTCTGCAAACTCATGGTGATCCTCCTACCTCTGCCTCTCAAATCCTGGGATTAATGGTGTGCTCTACCATGCCCAGCAGGTAAATCCTGGATATTAATCCTCTGTCAAATGTAGAGCTGGCAAAGATTTTCTCCTGTTGGGTAGGTTGCCTCTTTGGTCTGCTCACAGTATCTTTTACTGAACAAAAGCTTTTTATTTCATGAAGTCCCAATTGTTCATTAGTGATTTCTTCTTGGATCTCCATGCCTGTTTAAATGGTTTATTTCATCATGATTTAATTTTGGTAGGTCATATACATTAAGGAAACCATCCATTTCTTTCAGATTGTCAAACTTGGTGGAGTATACATTCTTGAAGTATGCTATGCCCTTATGATTTTCTGAATTTCATTGGTATCTGTTGTAATGTTGCCTTTTTCATTTCTAAATTTATGTACTTGTGTCTCTTCTGACACAAGACATCTTGGTCAGATGTGCTAAGGGTTTATCCATCTTGTTTATCCTTTCAACGAACCAACTCTGTTTCATTGAATCTTTTTTTTTTTTTTTGGTTCCTATTTAATTAATTTCTGCCCTAATCTTATTATTTCTTCTAGTCTGCTGGTTTTTGGTTTACCTTGTTCTTCTTTTTCCAAGGTCTTAGGGTGAAACATTAAGTTGCTTACTTGTGAACTCTCTATTTTCTTAATATAAACACTTAAAGCTATAAATTTCTCTCATAGGACTGCCATCCTTGTGTCTCAAAGGTTTGGATATGTTATGTTTTCACGTTCATTTGAGTCTATGAATTTTTTGATTTCCTTCTTGATTTCTTCAATTACCCTTTCATCATTCAGTAGCGTATTGTTTAATTTCCATGAGCTTGTGTATGTTCTATGGTTTCTCTCTCTGTTGATTTGTAGTTTAATTCCATTGTGATCAGTTAGAATATAGGGAATTATTTCAATTTTCTTGAAATTGTTAAGATTTGCTTTATGTCCTAACATCTGGTCTATTTTAGAGAATGTTCCATGTGTTGCAGAAAAGAACTTGTATTATGAAGTATTTGGATGAAAAATTCTGTAGATGTCTGTTAGGTCCATTTGTTTTATAGTGTCATTCAGTCTCAATGTTTCTCTCTTTATTTTTTGCCAGAATAACCTGTCAATAGGTGAGAGTGGGGTATTGAATTCTCCAAGTACAATTGTGTTCGGTGTTATCTGTGACCTCAGTTCTAATAGTGCTTTGTTAATGAAATTGGGAACACCTGTGTTTGGTGTATATATATTTAGAATGGTAATGTCCTCCTCTTGAATAGTTATTTTAATCAATATGTAATGACCTTCCTTATCTTTGTTAACTACTGTTGGTTTGAAGTCTATCCTGTCTGATATTAGGATAGCAACACCTGCTTGTTTCCTGGTCCCTTTTGCTTGAAACTGGTTTCCATCCTTTCACCCTAAGGAGGTGTCTGTCTTTTACGGAAATATGTGTTTCTTGGAGGCAACAAACAGAAGGATCCTGCCTTTTATTTTTTAATTTTTTTATTTTTTTGAGGTAGGGTCTCGGTGTAGCCCTGGCTGACCTGGAATTCACTATATAGTCTCAGGGTGGCCTTGAACTCATGGCAATCCTCCTATCTCTGCCTCCCGAGTGCTGGGATTAAAGGTGTACACCACCACGCCCAACTGATCCTGCCTTTTAATCTAGTTTGTGTCTCTGTCTTTTTGTCAGAGCATCGAGGCCATTGATGTTGAGTTATTAATGAAAGGTGTATATTTATTCTTATCATTTTTTTTTGTTTGTTTTTTTGAGGTAGGGTCTCACTCTGGCCCAGGCTGTCCTGAAATTCACTATGTAGTCTCAGGGTGACCTTGAACTCATGGTGATTCTCCTACCTCTGCCTCCCAAGTGCTGGGATTAGGATTAAAGGCATGCACCACCACACTCGGCTTATTCTTACCATTTCTTTTCTTGTATTTTTTTCCTCACTATAGTGTATTACCCATTTCTCGAATATTGTTTTATTTTTTTCCTATTTTCTCATGTATGGGTTTTTCTTTCTCTTTAGTCTGAAGGATCCTTTCAAGTATTTTTTTTTTTTTTTGTAGAGCTGGCTTTGTAGACATATATTCCTTTAACTTGTCTTTGTTGTGGAAAGTCTTTATTTATCCTTCCATTGTGATGAAGCGCTCTACTGAATATAATAATCTTGGCTGACAGTTGTTTTCTTTCAGATGTTGGAATACATCACCCTGAGCTCTTCTGGCTTTTATGGTTTGTGTTGAGTTATCTGCAGTTATTCTAATGGGCTTGCCTTAATAAATTACCTGCTTCTCTCTTACTGCCTTCAAAATATTTTCTTTGCTTTGTGTGTTCAGTAGTTAATTATAATATGGTGTGGAGAGGTTCTTTCCTGGTTTTGTCTGTTTGGTGTTCTAAATGCTTCCTTTTTCTGTATTAGTACCCTTTCCCTATGTGGGGGAAATTCTCTTCTATGATTTTGTTGAAAATATCTACCATGCCCTGAGAGTGAATTTCTTCTCCTTCTATTATACCCCAGATTCTTAGGTTTCATCTCTTCCTAGTGTCTCAAGTGTCTTGGAATCCCCATTCATACTTTCCTATTAGTTTGTCCTTCTCTTTGTTGGACTGTTCCAGTTCTGCCACCTTGTCTTCCAGGTTAAATATTCTGTTCTCTCCTTGGTTTATTCTATTGGTACCACGTTCTATAGAATTTTTTTGTTTGACTTATTGTGTTTTTCATTTCTAGAATTTTTGATTGGTATTTCTTCATGGCTTCTATTGATAAACCAGTCTGACAATATACACACCTATACACAACCCCCACAGGGTATTTATGCAAGGATGGGGATTAAACAGATCTTCTTAACAAAGCCAAACTATCTAAGGGTGTGTGTATTCACCTTTAATTAACCACTAATCCTGCAGACTGGGAGGGCAAGATTTCTTGGTTACGCTAGGTTCCAAGTCAGCCTGGGACTAGTGAGACCCTGCCCCCAAGAACGAAGATAGGGACAACAAGGTTCTATGAATCAATAACAAATGCTACATATTCCCTTTTAAAAAGAATGGGTATACATACCAGAGTTGCATCAATCAACTCTAGATGACCCTGTCACCTCTGGAGATGTTCTCTGGTCTCACCCAAGCTGAGTATGAGGCAGGCTGTCTCTCTGGGTTGGCTGTGGGCTGGGTGAGTTGTGAAGCTGCTGTTTGGATCAGCTGTGCTCTGTGGCACTGGGTGTTGTGGCTCCTGTGGGTCCAGCTGCAGATTCAAGGCTGGAGTGAGTGGAGAAATTTCTCTCTGTGGCTCTGTGTGTGTGGCTCAGGCAGAATCCTGGTGAATGCAGCAACTCTGGTCTGAAAACAGGCTCCCAACTGTCCTAGGACAATGGTTGCCAGTAGCTCTGGGTCTCTCCTGTTTCTCCACTGAGGCTAAAAAAACTCCCTAACACCTTCAGTTTTAGGTAGAAGTGTATTTTGAGGTCTCTCTGCCTCATTTCCCTGCTCAGGTTGCTTTAGCACAGCCACACTATCACTGTCTTAACTGGAAGTCTGTTTAAATAATTTTTTTTAAAGAGAGGTAAGTGCCACTTTATTAATGTTACATATAAAATCTTTGAAAAATAACTCTCATCTTAAAAAAAAAATCTCAACAGTACTGATACAGGAATTTGGGGTGTCTTTGAGAGTGACGGCGCCTTTCTTGGTTCTTGGTTGGATGTTAAGAGTTAGGGTGCCAGAAACTCACAGCCACACAGATGGTCCCGAGTCAGAGGCCACAGGTTCTTGTATTCCTTCTTGGACAAGGTGGATTATCTCTTCAAAGAAAGATAAGGCCAGGCGCCATGCCATGTTTAACCACCTCTTCACATCTCAGGTGAGGGGCTTTCACCTGAGCCGGGGACTGTGGGCAGAGCAGCCGCGCTGTAGCTCTCCCCAGCCCACGCTGGCTGTCCGGCCTTGGCGCCCGGCAGCGCAGCTGGCAGCCCCACCCAGGGCCTGTTTAAATTTTTAAAGAAAATAAAATTGTAAAAAGATAGGTGTTGGGCTGGAGATGGCTTAGTGGTCTAAGGAGCTTACCTGCAAAGGCTAATGACCCAAGTTGAATTCCTCAATACCCATGTAAAGCCAAGTGTACAAAGTGGCACATGCATCTGGAGTTCATTTGCAGTGGCTGGAGGCCCTGGTGTACCCATTCTATCCATCTCCTTTCTCTTTATCTCTCTCTCTCTCTTTGTAAATAAAGAAAAATATGCAAAAAAGAAAGAAAATAGAGTTACTTATTTTTATAACTTACAAAACAACAGTAAAAACTATATACCCTTCATGGATACTTAAAAAATCATTTATTTATTTACTTGTGTGGGTATGTATGTGTGTTCATACAGGCACAGGAGGGTCTCTTGCTGCTGCAAATGAATACCCATCCATCTTTATGTGGTTGTCTGGAGAACTGTACTGGGGCCAGTAGGCTCTGCAAGCAAGTGCTTTTAATCACTGAGCCATCTCCCCAACCTTTCATGGATCCTTTTTTTTTGCATTTAGTAAGACAGATACAAAAAATATAAAAAATACAGGTAGAAGAAGTCTAAGGAGATGGATAAAAATTGTGAGAATTTTTTTTTAACTTTTTTTTCCTTTATTGTCCATAATGAGTTACATTGTTTAGTGGGCCAACCATGAGTTGTTATCCCCAATTCCCCGTTGCCCCCCTTCCCCATCCCCAATCAGCTGGATATCCTCCTCCGTGGGCCGTCTGGATCAGTCTTTGTGGTAGGGGACCATGGATAGCCCAGTCTTCAGCAGGACTCTCATGACCCAAGTGTGTTGTTACTGAGGGTTGCCAAGTCTCTGCTATTCTCCCCCACCACGGCTCTCACAATCTTTCCGCCCCCTCTTCTGCTCAGTTCCCTGAGTCGTGGTGGGTGAGAATTAAGGCTGCTTTCATGTTGTGAGCTTAGGGTTTTTGTGTTGAGATTCGTTGGTTTCTGTCTCACTGGCTTATCCTTTGTTAATTGAATGGCTATGGCTGTGGGTCCCTTGTTCAAAAAATGTGAGAAGCTTAAGTTTTCAGTTTATATGGACAAACATGATGGAGGTGATACAACTTTGGTGAAAATTTTGGGAATAGCATTTGGAGCTTTCTATGGAAGAGATGTACTATAAATGACTCAGAGTTAGAGGTTGGAATGCTAGACATAGGCCTGGAGAATTTACAATGAAGGGCCCGTGTTGGGATTTGAGTTCAGTGGTCAGTATTTTTATTTATTTTATATATTTTCCTTAATAATTAGGACTCAGCTCAGGTGCAGGTAACAGAAAATCTCCAAATAATACTGACTCTCATAAGATAAATTCCTTGTTTTTTGTTTTTTGTTTTTTTTTGAGGTAGGGTCTTGCTCTAGCCCAGGCTTGTAGGACCAAGCCTGGCTGTATATCTGAGAGCTAAGTTTTAATATGCATCCGGATGAGAGCCAGAGCATGGTAGCTCATGCCTTTGTTCCTAGCACACCTGTGCCCCCCAGGAGGCAGGGGGGATGGCTGACAGCCCTAAATCCTGTTTACAAGTGCTAATAGGTTTTACTCCTGCTGGCTGAGTTTCCGTACCTGTGTTCCTGTTTACTGAGCCCCTTTGTGTAAGAGATAAGGCAATGCAACACATCCCTAGATTGTATATAAGGTTGGATGCTAAAATAAAGTTTTGAGATCTGCTTGGACACTTCTCCCACCTGCGAGTGTATGGGGCTCCGGCTGTGTGCTCACCTTTCCTCGATTGAGCCAGGTCTCCTGCTGGCCAGAGAGACAGGCTCATTTAGCAGGGGGCCAGGGACCCATGCAGTAACCTACATCTGGAGAAGTACCGACATCTGGAGAAGCACCCTGCACAGGCTGACCTAGAATTCCTTTTGTTTGTTTTTTACAAAAAGAAGGTGATACAAGGTGGGCATGGGAAGCTCTGTATAAAACCTCAGAAGCCTAGCCTACTTCTGGCTTCCTGCCTGACAACATCTATTTGTCAATGAGCTCAGGGTCTAAGAACGAGTCAACCATCCTTTTCATTCTCTGGGGAAAAGACTGCCAGGAGAGAGGAGGAATGATCCAAGGAGGAGTGGCAGCTGTCTTTCAAAGGAAGTTCTTTGGAGTTGACAAGTTTCATGC
>PVHP010044788.1:0-13949 GCA_004024765.1 Zapus hudsonius | reverse complement strand
CTCCTACCTCTGCCTCCCGAGTGCTGGGCTTAAAGGCATGTGCCTCCATGTCTGGCTGCCTTAGGTATTTTTGATTAAGCTTCCAACTTATTCATCATCAGGCAGAGCCCTGTTGGAGGAGGTAGGTCACTGGAGGGCAGGACTTGAGTCCATTCCTCAAAGGTGTTGTGTAGAGAGCCAGCGTGGGCTCTCTTTGTGCTCTCATCTTTCTGCTGTGGATATATGTCCAGGTGAGCCAGCTTCTGCCAACATGACGAAGCTTCCCCTGGAATCTGTAAGCCTGAAATAAGCTCTATCCTCCTGTAAGCTCCTTCTGGTTGGATATTTGTCTCAGCGATGAGAAGGTTAACTGTAACAAGTGTTTAGACATTCTGCTTAGCTTGCAAAATGCCTTGGATTCCATCTTTGTTTCTAAAATCAATCAATTAGTCATAAATCAATCAATAAATTTAAAAAATCAAAACGAGAAAGATGAACAAATAGCAAAGAAGTAGAGCAGAACTTGGGAATTTCAAGGAAAGTAGTTAAGCTGTATAATCTGTTAGATGGTTCTAGTCTTTCTTAATGTGCCTGGACAATCACCTGTGAGTATAAAATCCCAATGACATAACTTGACTCCAAAAATATCTTCAAATAAAATTTCAGTTAGTCATATTAACACACATTTTAAAATATTGATTCTCTACTTCTTTAATATATTTGAAGTCTCTTTCCAAAGAAAATGTTAAATCCTTTCTGAGTTTTGGACATGTCAGACCTTTTGTTCACATTTCTCATAGGAGATCTGATGGTCCATTTCCCATAATGCATCAGCTGATATGCCAAGTGCTCATCCATGGAGAACAGATTACTGTTAAGTCTGTGAGGCGGGTGGTAACAGCACTGCAGAGATGCTGCAGCATTTCTCTCTATGGGATGCCTTATCTCCGCATTCATTAATTAAAGCAATTAGGTTGGAGATTCTTTATATATCCAGGCTAGTCTGAAAAAGCTGATGGTTCAGTTGAATTCATCAGCTAAGTCCCTAACGTTATAAGCTCTTATAATTAGCAATTGACTTTGGAGACTTTAGCAAACAATGATGAACATGCCAGCATTTCCAGTCCCTTCTGACAGAATCATCTTTAATATACAATATTTGTACCACATAGGGAGGGTGGATGCTATCTGCTAGCAAGTGGGGGGTTCAGTCTGCAGTGAATGGTAAAAAGATATTTGCACAACAGCAATGATAGAAAAAAAATTAGAATGATCCCTGAAGATGAGCCAAATGCCTGGTAGGTAATTTGCCTAGGATGGCTCTGGAAGTTAAAAGAATACACACACATGTTGCATTTGATATGTAGGCAAACCTTAAAAATTGTTATGATTTTAGATCCTTGATAGAGAAACCATTGCTATAAAAGAAAGAGCTCTACCTGGCACTTGTCTTTTAGGTCCTGAGTATCAGGGTAAATATGATGGTTACTCTCTGGTTGTAAATGTGATGGGTTTTAAGTCACCACAGAAACAAATCTCAGGTCATAGTTGCGATATTTTTAAAAATTTCAGGTACATCACCCTAAGTGTGGGTAGCACCACCTCATGGACCAAAGAAAGGAAGAAAAACTAGCTAAGCACCAGCATTCATTTGTCTCTGATCCTAACTGTGGACTGTACATGACCTGCTGGCTATACTCCTGTCGCCATGCCTTCCCCACAATTGTGCACAGAAACTACAAACTATAAACTGAAATAAATCTTTCATCAAGTACATTTCACATGTATCATCACAGTAACAAGAAAAGTAACTAATTCATAAGGAGACATACTGGAGGAAGATGAAGGATGAGCTTTACCTGGTCTCTGCTTTTAAGATTTATTGTTCCTTTGTTTACTCTGGTGATTTCAATCAGATGCCCCCATAGACTCGTGTGTTCTCAAGGCTTGGTTCCCAGCTGATTGGCCATTTGGGAAGTGGAGCCTTCATGAAGGAGGTGTGTTGATGACTTAAGGATATTATAGCCGCCTCTCCCTTGTGAGTGTGGCTCACTCTCCTGCTGCTGTTTTCCACCTGATATTGGCAAGGAGTTGCTGTCTACCCACCCCTCATGCCATGCTGCCGACTGCCATCATGGCCCTTCCTCTTGAGATTACAGGCCAAATAAAAATGAATAAAATAAAAACTTTCCTCCCATCAGTTACATTGGTCAAGTCCTTTATCCCAGCAGCAAGGCAACAACAAAGGAGAATTAGTGCCAGTGGAGTGGGGTGTTAATTCTAGAAACCTATGTGGCTTTTGGCCTTTTGGAATTTATTTGGTGGAGAAATGTGGAAAGATTTGAAGCCCTTGTCTAAGAGATGCCTTGCAGTGCTGTAAGCAAAGTTTCAGGGAGCATTCTATTCAGAGTTGAAAGTTCCAAGTGCAGAAAGAACTGTTTTGTGAAGGCTTGGCTTATGAGGGGTAGAAAGAACTTTGTCTGAACTTGGTTAAAAGGCATCTTGTGCAAGAGGCTGCCTGTGTGCTTCCTGTGTTCTGAGAACTTGAATGCACTGAGTTAGAAGAAATGGACAGGTGTGAGCAGAAGGATATGGCACAAAAAGAAATGGAAGTTTCTGGCTAGAGACAACAGCTCAGGTCAGCAGCAATTGTTTGAGAGACCGCCATCTTTGAGATTGGGCCTTACAGCAGAAAGAATGCTGATTCTTTTGAAGATAGGAAGCCTGAATGCTAAAGGAGTGTCCTGCTCTTGAAAGATGGCTTTATTTCCCCCTGGATTAATAAAATTGGTAGCCCAGTTGACTAGGGGAGTATAACAAATGCAGGTAAGAGGGGGTCATTGGATTTGCAACACAGTTTTTGTAAAGGGCCACTGTGTAACATGAGGTATGTAGTCGAAGTCCCTTCATGGAAGCCAAATGGATCCATGAGAAGGAATTGTGGATAGTAATGGAGACTCCAGAAATTTAATTTAATTTTTTTTTTAAGATTCCAGGACTATGGGATGGCTGCCACGGAGAGGCAGGTTTGAGACGGATTGTTCCTGGATTGTAAGCAGTCCAGCTAGAAGGACAGAAATATAAACCCAAAGCCTTTGTTACCAGTTACAGATTTCAGAATTGGAGCTACTAGATTTGATGTTTGCTTTGTTTGATTTAGGTCTTGCATTGGTTTACTCTTTCCTTGTAATGCATCTTTTGCAGTGCGAATCTTTACATTGTATCATTATGTGTTTGGGGTTTTACAGGCTCAGTTAAGAGACCTTGGCCTTTGGGAATGCTTAAACAACACTCAGATTGAAAAAAACAAGTTTAAAATTGGATTGAATGCATTCCATTTTACATCATGGAAGGTAGTAAGCTTATGGGGGCGAGAGGTGTGATGTGATGGCTTGAATCATATGTTCCCAATGACTCATGTGTTCCAGCTGATGATGGCAGTTTGGGAAGTGGAGCCTTTCTGGAGGAGGTGTGCTATGTGTGTGTTTGTGGGGTGGTTTAGGGGTGTCAGAGCCAGCTCCCTCATGACAAAGGTTGAATTACTCTCCTGCTGCTCTTTTCCACCTCTGTGGCAGAGGTTATGTCCAGCTTCTTCTCATGCTATCCTTTTCCCTGTCATCCTAAATTTTCCCCTCAAAACCTTAAGCTGAAAGAAACACATTCGTCCCATGAGCTGCTTTGGTCACATGTCTTGTCCCCAAAACAAGAAGGTAGCAACAACATTGTCCAGTTTTATAATGTATGGTATTCTTGGAAAAAAATTAAAAACAACCTTACATAGCTTTCCCTTGTCCTATTTTCTAGACAAATGTTGTAAGAGTAATTACAGATAACATTGTTATGAATGCAACATACCATTCAGAAAAGGCATTCATCATTAATCCTCTAGTGCACGGCCATAGTTATGGGGAAGGAATTTAAACTGATAATCATAAGTCATACATTTTCTCTCATCCAGAAGTTTCCATCCAGGAGAGTAACAGACTTGACTCGCTCATGCATGCCATATTTATTCCCAACTGGGGTTGAAAGTCAATTAGCAGAAGATCCTCAACTCTAATGGAACATTTTAATGAAAAATATCTTTAATTAGAAAAATATCCTCCCTTCAATGGAAATGGATGTGAAAGAGTTTTAGAAGTTGCCATGACTCTCACAACAAGGAATAGGTGGTTTGCTATGGTCGCATCCTGTGTTTGAATTCTAGGCCAGTCACCTGAAACTATGGGTGAGCACCTCGCACCACTGCTCTGAACTTCAGCTGTTCCTTGGTGATACAGAAGGAGAAAGCTAGTAGCTACTTCAAGGCATATTGCATGTTAACTGACAGGATGAAGGGCTGGGGGGAAGGATCAACAGATAAGAGCACTTGCCTGCAAACATGGGGGCCTGAGACAGCCTGAGCTCAATCCTTAGCACCCATGTAAATGCTGAGCACAGTCATGCACAACTTTAACTGCAGGCTTATGTGTGAGCAGACAACAGATTTTCCGAGGCTTGCTGATTAGCCAGTCATGAAAGTGGAGGAGCAATAGAGTAGGATATTAATACTCTTCTCACCTCCACATGCATGCATGTGGGGTGGCTGTGCCTGCACACACACATGCCTGCACTGCACCACACACGCGTGCGCACACACACACACACACACTAAAAAGACAGGATGAAAACAGTTGAACTCGAGGGGTTACTCCATGCAAATTTAACTGTCATTCATAACTATGACAGAGGTTTCCAGCATGGTATGAGCACAATTAGTTCTCTCTCTCTCTTTCTCTCTCTCTCTCTCTCTCTGTCTCTCTCTCTCTCTCTCGTGTATGTGTGTGTGCACAAGTGTACATGTACTTGTGTGTGATATGGGTGTTGATGAACCATGGGCATGCAGAGAAAAGTGGACTACTTTTGGGTACTGGTTCTCACTTTCTTCCTCAGTTAAGGCAGGGTCTCTCATTCACCATGGCTTTACCCAGGCTCACTGGCCCATGGCTTGTGTCTTCCTCCCTTATCACTATAGGTACTCTGGGGTTAGAGATGTCTTCTGGGATTTTTACATGGATTCTAGGGATTCAAAGTGGATTCAGATGCACACTATTCATTTGCACACTAAGAAATGTTTTCAATGAATCATCTCCCAAGCCCACAATTAGTTCTTGGAAAACAGACATCACGACTTTTAAAATAATGTTTTTTTTTCTAATCATAATAAGGACATCTGAATTTTACTTTGGTACCTTGAACAAATGTATAACTTTTAATGAATTATTTTGATGATTTTCTTCAAAGCAAAGGCCTTTCTAAGGCTCTTAAATATGGACAATGCTATTATTTCCTCTATAGATTATTGAATTAAGCATATATTACATAGGATGTATGTACCATCTTGTGGGCACTCAATTGCAACAGTCATAACTGTAAAACAGTCAACACTATGTAGTTGATGATTGTTCACATTATGTGTGCTACATTTGTTCATTAATGCTGTGAAACCAAAGTCTAACAGTGTCTGGGACTTTTCCTCCTCACAGATCTGCATGACATCTGTGGCTGCAGCAGCTTGGGCTTTGCTGAGCATTTTTCCCTGTGAAATGGAATAGTTCAGCTTGAACACTGATTGAGGTTTGGCCCAAGTTAGTCCATTTGCATCTCATCCTCCCTGTCTATCATTGTGAATGTAAGGCCAGCAGCCTGAGACAAACTGCCTCTACTCTTCTTCCGCATTCTATTGACCAAAGAGCCACTGACCAAAGCATGTATGGCCAATCCAAGTTATCCAAGAAGAGAAGTATATTTGCTTAAAGGGATGAGGGGTGGAAGTGAGGATTGATAATAATAACTGGATATATTATGGTCATAATCAAATCTCTTCATGAAGGGCAACAGGACAATTTAATCAATACTACCCAACATCAAATAAAATTTTCTTACAACCAAATCTTAGGAATGTGGCTGATTGAATAAAGGCACCTTCAATTTTCCCTCAATATTTTTTTTCTGAAGACTAAGTTGAAGAAAACTGGCTCTTTGAAAGGAAAGTTGTATTTAAAACCCCCAGTAAAGTCAGACAGACATTCCTAGTGAACGATTTCCAAGCTTAGCATAGAGAAACCAATGCCAGCTCCAGTCTCTATCACCATGGAAGAAGGTGATGCCTTCAATTTATTTACTATGAGAAGTGAGTTCCCTCCAAATGCAATGGTTACTGATATGTGAATACTGTACTTTGTGCCATGGAATGTTTTCCATACAATAATCCAAAAGGAGACTTACACTCAAAGAGACAGGAGCTCCTATAAGATTCACAGAGAATTGCAGGGGACAATTTCATCTGGTTTGTCAAAATAGGTTTGCAGAAAGAGCACACAAGGCTTTAATGTGTGAATGTGAGGTGAGAGGATGCTATGGAATTGGATGTCAGGAAGATTGAAGCCTGGGCTCAGCTCTCTCCCTACCTCAGGGATAGTAGGTGAGTCCAAAGCGTTTTTCAGCTCAATAACACTAGCTCATTTCATCTATAGGTGAGTTTTAACCTATAGATCTGCCCTCATTCTCTGGGTAATCCTGATGCACTTAGTTCTGACGACTCCATGTCCTCTATTGAAAATGAATATTTATTCTGAAAAGATTATATGCAAATTAATATGTAATGGCTTTACATATAGCACCCACTAGTGTGTTCTATTATTACTCATTAGCTTTTATCCAATCCACTAGCATTATTATTATCAATGATTGACTTACTCCCCTAGGATTTAGTCGTCTTTGGAGATATGTATAATTAAAGGCAGTGGCACTGTCACTTCCCTTGGTAACTGAATGGGTCTTTGTGACAGACTGGAGAAGGACAACATTTTGGAAGCTCTGGGTGATTGCAGAGTTAGGACAGTTTTTACTGGTTTAATAGACACATTCATGGAGAATGTCACATACCATGGAAGAAGCTCAGTGATTCTGAGATCATAAAGTGGAAAGATGATTCACCAATTCCCCATGGCAGGTGAGAGATACCCAGGACACCCCAGTTCTTTCAGGTGAGACTCTGATATGGAGCATGAAAGTCTTCAAGCTGTCTGCCCCAGGCACTGTAGTGACACCCCAGAATCTGTGTGAGAAATGCCCAGTTGTACTTGGTTATTGACTAGAGTCGGGGAAAAGTGCAATGTGGCTTTTCTGTCACTGTTTATCCAAAGGAGATTGTCACCGTTCTACACAGTGGCACACTGCAGCCACCCCTGAGGAAGGAAAGACCCAGGGTAGGCATCGAGGGAGGGGCCCTGCCTTCAGTTACTGCATCAATCCTCATAGCTCTTTCAGTAACTGAAATATTTCATACTTATTTTTTAATTGTATGAAAAATAACTGACTTCTACTGCTAAAAGAAAAAAATCTTGAAACCCATTGGACTAGATGCTACTACTTCAAACAACCTCCTGAGCCATACACACCTTTGTAAATGAAATTCACACAGCACCAGAGTGTGCTGCATGCCACACACACTGTGCTAAGTTTAGAATAATTAACCCTCATAGGATCCCACACAACACTGACCACCCGTGAAAGAGAAGAGTCAGGATTTGAACCAAGGTAGTCTGATATGGAAACACATCACATAACCTAATTAGGTACCAAAGAGAGATCAAACAAGTGATCAATGGAGCCAATGAAAATAGCAAACATTCTGAGAATTCAAGTGCCATTAAGAAGGGATGCAATAAAAGCATGCCAAGATTCACATGCCAAACCTTTGAGTGATTTCATCCTGCTGAAATTGTAAGATCTAACAAAATAGAGAATATTTCCAGAATGCACACAAAAACTTCTTGTCATACTAAGAAGCCATACAATCACAATTAGAATGAGGAAAGGCAGTTAAAAATGCCAACACCCGAGCTGATGTCAGTGTTGGATTTAGTTGATAAAGTTTTTAAAGCAGTCATCATTAAAATGATTCAATAACCAATTACAGATTTTCTTGTAACTCACAAAACATATCACTGAGGAAAATAAGCTATAAGTAGAATCAAGCAGAAATGAGTGATCTGAAATCTGAAAAGTAACAAGTAGAGTGGATGGGATTAGGAGAAGGCAGGATGGCAGAGAATGCAGTCAGTGAACTTGAGAACTCATGAATAGGACTTGTGTATTTTGAACTAAACAAAGGAACTAGTGTGGAAAAAGTGATCAGAGCCCCCATTACCTTGTCCAGGTGTGACAAGAGATTCCATATTTGTAATAAGAGACTTTCAGAGGGAAAGGAGGAGGAGGCGAGAGGCCTGAAAACTTTCAAAATTTGGTGAATCACAGACAAAGACAGACCCCTAAAATATGTTCATGAAGCAAAATTGGAACAGAAAGAGAAACAAAAGAACAAGTACCAGAAACAATAAAACAACAACAACCAAAACTAAAGTGTAAGCATGCTGAACTAACACCCAATCCTGAAAGCAGATGGGCTAATGCCAGTCAAAACAGAAACTGCAGTTTGAATTAAAGCCGCTATGACTCAACTCTATCCATCAAAGACACATGTGCACAGGGGGACAATGTATTTTTGTCTCATTCCACTATTACTTTTTCTTTCCCCATCCACTCCCACTACAGCCCTTCTTTCCATTAGATTTCATGCCACTTTCACGCATATATTTACTTATCTATTTATTTTGACCCACTGAGTTGAATCAGGGTCCCTTGCTTGATCATGGGTTGGAGGCTGTTTATTGGAGAATGGCCAAGCCATCAGTGGTTATACTGCTAAGGGACAAGACTCCCTTTTTCCTAGCAATCATCCATTGCCACTCTTTATTCCAGGAGATGTTGGGTCTCATGGAAACCACTCCCCACGCATGCAGTCTATGATGAGATTGCTGCTGTGAGTGCCTGAGTGCAGAAACCTGTTCAATCCAGAAGCCCCACAGCGCATCCTCCTCTATCTCATGACAGTCTCTCCAACTCTCTCCCTTGAGGTTCTCTGAGAATTAGAGGGTGTGGTTTAGGGATGAGCACTTTTTAAAATTCATCTATATAAGCAGATTCACAGTGTAAAAAGAAAAGATCTACAATGCAATAATTTGTTTAAAACCAGAAATTGCCTATAATTAAAACATGGTTAAATAGATTTAGGAACAAATAAGATATTAATATAGACAAAGAAAAATGTTATCATGATAAAAAACATATCAAAAATAATTAACTGCAATGAGTGCTCATCAAAACACAGTGCCTTGGGGGCTGGAGAGATGGCTCAGCAGTTAACGTGCTCACCTCCAGAACCTACGGACCCGGGTTAAATTTCCAGTACCCACGTAAGCCAGGTGTACAAAGTGGCCCATGCATCTGGAGTTCCTTTGCAGTGGCTAGAGGCCCTGGAGCACCCATTTTCTGCCTGCCTGCCTGCCTGCCTGCCTGCCTGTCTGTCTGTCTCTGCTTACAAATAAATAAAACATTTAAAAAAAACACAGTGCCTCAAAATACATATATAAGGCAAAAGGTAAAACAAGTAAAAGCACCAAAAGAAATATGCACAACCATAGCTTTGTACTTATGAGCTCCTCTCCGTGAGCAAAACATTCCAGAAACTGGCTCTAACAGATCCAGTGAGAGCCATACGCAAGCTTCAACACAATAAACACAGTTTAAATCCTCAGGCATGCTCTGGAATAGCAAAGGGAGCCAATCAATAACACAGGCATCAGAAAACAGTCTCAAAATGTGTAGAGAGTAGGACATTTCTAAATGATTTATGAATGGAGCAAAGGAATATCGAAGAAAAACTTTTAAATACCTTAGCAAGGAATGCAAATAGCCAAGACTTGAAAAATACAGAAGCACCTAAAACACCAATCAGAGGGAAAGATAGAGTATTAAATAACTTGGTTAAATAACAGAAAGATTTTATAAATAATAGCCTAAATTTTATACTTGTAGAAATCAAGAAGAACTAACCCAGAACAAGCAGGAGAAAGGAAAGAGCAGAAACCACATCAAAGCTGGGTGTGGAGGACAAGCTTGTCGTCCAGTAATCCCAGGGGAGGTGGAAACACATAGATCCTGTCTCTCATTGGCCAGCCGATCTAATGTACTTTGTAAGTTCCAGGCAAAGGAGAGACCTTGTCCCAACAAAGGTCAAAGCCAGAGGACAACCTCAGGTACTTTCTTTCAGGTAGTGCCCACCAGTCTTTATGAGTGAGGTCACACATTCCTCCTGATATTATAATTGAATAGACCATCCAGACTGGCACTAGCAAGCAATCTGAAAGCAGCAGAAGCTGACACACCTCTTTTTTCTTTCTCCTGTCCCATTAAATGACATAAAAATATGACCTAACCAGGTCTTAATCCTCCTCCCCACAAAATAATCAAACATATCAGCAAGGCTTTTGGAAATACAAGTGACTTTACTCTGTTAAATATGTACCTTACTAGAAATCTGCATTTTATATTGGCATATTGTTTATGTCAATTGCTCAGTTTTAACCATTATTCAGAACTATTCTGGAATGAAGTAAATTTAGAATTGGCTCTTTGCATCTGAAAGTAGTACAGTGACTATTTTTTTATTTTAAAAAATCATTTTAAGTATATTCTTCTTGCTCTAATGTTAATGACATTCTTAAAACTAATATTTTAGGGGAAAAACTTTTTTGCATGTGTGTATGTGTGTGTGGCATGGCACACATGTGTGTACCCGTGTGTGTGTGTGTGTGTGTGTGTGTGTGTGTGTGTGTGTGTGTAGGCCAGAGGCTGATGGAGGATGTCTTCCTTGATTGCTTTCCTTAATGTTAGTGAAGCAGAGTCTCTCTCTTCAGGCCAGAGCTCACTGATTCCATGAGTCTAGCTAGCCATCTTGCCCCAAATATTGACTGTCTCTGTCTCTGGTGGGCTGAGTCATTGTCGGTACAATGTCCATCTGTGTATGCTGAGCCCTGGTCCTCGTGCATGCAGCCAGCGCTTGTGGATAGACCCTGTTCCTTCTATACTTTCCCCACCACGATGAAACAAGCTTCCTCTTGAAAATGTAAGCTGGTCTCAGCAATGAGAAAGCAACTGCTGGAACTCCAAAACCCAAACTGTAAATGAGACCACGTTGTGAAAATAAATGAAATCTTTCCTGCTTCCCACTGAACTTTGAAGAACCCAAATGTCTCCCACATGGAAGATTTCCTGCCCCTTGCCTACTTCCAACATGGTGACCTGCCCCCATACTTTGTTCCTGTCTCCACAGGGTCCCCTACCTGTTGCAGGGAGCCCCACTGCATGAGGGCTTCACCCCTAACTGCTTTCTGCTTCTTCTCCTGACACCACTCTGTCCACAGAGCTGTAAGCTCGTTTTGTGTCACTTTTTAAGTCAATTCAACTTCCCTCTCCTCCATGCCACCAGCTGATCTTATTTCCCTCATGACTCCTGTGGTTATTTATTTTATGGTTTGAGGTTGGGTTTGTCACCCACATCTCCTCCATTGAAAGAGAAGCCCGCCCCTCATGTGTAAGGTTGTTCAGCACTTAGGATATATGGTGTGGTGGCCAGCAGGCATTCAGCAAAAATTACCGGTCAATATGTTGGGAAGGAGACCTTAGCATTTACCTTTTCATTGTTCTTATTTTCCAAATATTTATTCCATGCAATGTGTGAATTTTCTGGGTGTCTTCAATGGGGTACTATAACTTTAAAATAGAAAGTCCGCCTCACAGTAAGTATAAAATAAACTTGAGTCGTTTCCCTTTTCTGAAGAATGTGGAGTTCACTTAATGTTACTCCTTTGAAATCACCAAACAGCCCAGCCCATGGAATCTCAACATCTGGGGAACATCCTTGCCTTACACTCAGAATACCTGTGAGAGCTCCAAGCCTCCTTCCCACCTGGAAGAGTGCCGACACTCCAACTTTCCATGTTTCATATTCCTCTGCAGAAACCTCCATTCCTGGGTCAACTTGCTCCCCAAAAACAGTTCAGCCTCTCTACAATTGACAATTGGAGCCCGGCATACAGCCTTGCTTCCTCAAATTCTCTGGCCAATCAAATCACTGGCTTTCTCCGCAGTTACACGTGGGCTCATGGCTCTATGACTATAGGCACGCTGGTCCCATGGCACCTTCTTCCTTCTTTACCTGGCTGACTTGTCATTTACCATCTCTGGCTCCCCCAGGCAGAGTTAAATTGTTGGTACTTTCATGGGAATTTGTTACCTATTACAGTCTTTACATGCACTTGCAGTTCAATGGAAGTGGCTACATTTCTCAGATCATTTGAATGTGCTTGGAAGCAACAGCAAGTGTAAAGCAGGGTCAGTGTATCTCAGCTTGAGATGCATTGACTTTAATGTACTGGGTGTGCAGGACCCAAGTCACCTGCTGTACAGTGAAATACTAATTTATTTTTATGTGGATTGAGTGTTTATTATATGCTAGGTACTATACTTCGCACCGTATTACAAGAACCACCTATTTTGTTTCCTCAATAGAGATGAGCAACTAAGGTGTAGAAAGACTGCATAGCTAATAACTGGTAGAGCCATGGCAAGTTGGAGTTATTAAGTAGTACATATGGTTCCTCCAAGACAAAGGCAATGAAATGGCAGGAAAGACTGCACACTGCAGGGATCTCAGAAGTAGACTCACTGGCTACGACTACGAGCCAGAGAAAGGAGATTCAATAGCCCTCTAAAAACACTTGGTCATGAGAAAATAGAAGTTCCACCTAAACAAGTAAAGTGTATTAATATACATTTGGAAATGATTGGATTATTGATAGTATTAAAATCAGAGCAGTGGCCCAGTCCTGTGAGCTCTGCTACTTAAGAGAATGAGGCAAGAAGATTCCAAATTTAAGGCTTACTTTGGACTACAGAGTTAGATCAAGGCCAGTATGGCCAACAGCATGACTGTCACAAAATAAGATTTTATTTCTTGGAAATACTAATTTCTAGTAAGAAAATGCTTTGAGCTCTCTGGAGCTCACAGTAGGACGGCCTTCCTGGCCACAGTCAGATGCCCAGGCACTGAAAATGGCTCACACATGTTCTCTGAGAACCTGAGAGGCACCACCGTGCATCAACATCCACATTGATAGACATGAGCCTTTCCCCTTCCAGACATGCTGTCCACCAACTCATTAGAAAATACGGCAATGGGCTCAGCCACGTGTTGCAGAAACATTAGTGTTAATCCCGGCATGGGAAAATAGATCAGTTGAAAAGGTGCCTTGTAGACATGGCTTTGGAACCCCAGTACCAGCGTAAGTCAGTACATGCCTGTAATTCCAGTGCTGGGGAGGCAGAGACAGGAGGAACTCCAAGCCACTCATGAAAGCGAGCTCAGGATTCAGTGAGAGACTTTGTTTCAAAAAAAATAAGATGGACAGAGGTTGAGGATGACAGGTGACATTGACATTTGGCCTCCATATGCACACTTGTACACGTGCACCTGCGCACACATGCACCTGCATGATATAAACACGCAGAGACACATGCATGCATGAGATACACACAAAAATAGCATTAATCCTTAAAACAAAAAAAAGCATTCAAAATAAGTTTTGTTGTCTTTTTCAATCAAGGAATCTGAGGCCTACCTAAGTAACTTATTTGAAGTCTGATAATCATTACTTTCGAAAATCTGGAATTTTACTCCAAATTTATCTGATCATCTACATCCCATTTGTATCAATTAAGAACATATTTGCATACATTTCAAAAAGTGTAAGGGTGAATGCGTAATTATTTCCTGTTAGGAACTGTCATGGTTTGATACAGGTGTCCCCCACAAACAATTGAATGCGTTCTGATAGATAGATCCTCAGCTGATGGCAGTTTGGGTTTTACAACCTCGATGAAGCTGTGTTGTTGGGGGCAGGCTTATGGGGTTATAAGCCAGCTTCCCCTTGCCAGTGTTTGGCACACCTTCCTGCCGCTGTTTGCAGTGCTGTGGCAGAGGTGATGTCCAGCCCTCTGCTCATGCCATCGTTTTCCCTGCCAGA
>PVHP010044787.1:0-13953 GCA_004024765.1 Zapus hudsonius | reverse complement strand
TCCGCCACAGCACTGCAAACAGCGGCAGGAAGGTGTGCCAAACACTGGCAAGGGGAAGCTGGCTTATAACCCCATAAGCCTGCCCCCAACAACACAGCTTCATCGAGGTTGTAAAACCCAAACTGCCATCAGCTGAGGATCGATCTATCAGAACACATTCAATTGTTTGTGGGGGACACCTGTATCAAACCATGACACCCCATTTCCCTCCTCCCTGTCCCCAACCCAATGGGGACCCTCCTCACTGGGATTGCTAGAACAGTCCGTCAGGTAGAGGGTTATGGATTGTACACAAAGTAGCCAGTTTTTTCCTTTGTGTGTTGTTGCAGAGGGGGCGATGTCTCTGGACAGTCTCCCCCACCATGGCTCTTACAATCAATCATTCCGCCTCCTCTTCCACAAAGTTTGTTGAGTCATGGTGGGTAAAAAAAAAAAAAGCTCATGATTTTCTAAGGGTAATAATTCTATTTTATGTACCTTATCTGTTCTTCCTAAAGTCTTCCACTGTCATTTTCTAGTTGAGAAAACATGATCACAGCTTTTATCTTATATAAGGGTTAGGGGAAGACTACCTTAGGTGAGTCTAATTATATCGAAGAAAAGTGAGCTTCATGAAATAAAACTCGTTTGAGACAAAGTTTCCTGTATAACCCACAAGATCTCAAATCAACTTAGCTTATTTGACATATAGCTTGAGTCCCATGTTTTATTTACTCATTCTTCTTTTCATTTTAATGTGTATGTCATGCTGAACTTGCACTCAGAAATTTGAATATGCAAGGCTTTACCACTGAGCTACGCTCCCAGCATGACTCACCACATGTTATACATCAATCCTCCATCAGCCTCATGTGATTTGAGTTAATCCAACTGGGAATGTTGACCCAAGGTCTTGATAATTCTGTACTCCGCTTTTCTTCAGAGGTGTGTAAGTGTGGTTTATATATCAATGGTGGCGTTCTGTCTTACTAGTTAATAGCACACAACCTGATAACCCATGTCATCTAGGCTAGCAAGGCTACACCAGCCCATGGTGAGAATGGCCTTCAGCTAAGCTCATTTTGATATGTCAGCAAGAAACCCTGACTGTCCTGAAGCCTGTGTGTTATGACTTGAGTCTGAAATGCCTCTCGTAGGCTTATGTGTTTGGACACTTGGCCCCTAGCTGCTGGCACTGCTTTGGAAAGTTGTGGAACCTGAGTAGTTGAGGCCTGGTGGTAGGAAGTGGGTCACTGGGAGTGAGGAGAGGGATCTGTCATGGTTATACCCCAACTTCCTGTCCCAATCTCTCTGCTTCCTGGTCCGCTAAGATGTGAGCACACAGACACTCCCTCTCGCTGCCACAGAGTTGTCCACCATCAGGCCTTCCCTGACAGGAGGGGCTGCGTGCTCTCAAGCGGAACCAAAAGAAATCTTTCCTCCCTTAAGTTGCTTCTGTCAGATATTTGGTCACAGTGACAAGAAAAGTAACTAACACACCATGAAATTCTTCATCAAATCGAGTCTTTCCCTAATGGAAGTACGATGTCTCAAAGTTTGTTTCATATTGCCATTGTGATAGAATTTTCGAAGGTGGCTCGTCCTCAAGGCCAGACCCCAAGAACCTGCTGAGTTGAGCACAGGCCCAAAGAAAAACTAATGTTTGAACAATTGAATGAGGTGTCATTGTTGGGATCCTAGCATCTAAAAATGTTGAGGAGGATATGTCCACCTTGTGAGTGTTATAAACGGTGTGCCAACTATTATAATTTTTTAAAAATATATTTGTTTATTTTATTTTTATTTTTGTGGGATTTTTTTTGTTTTACAATTTTTTTATTAAGTAAAAACTTTGTATGCACAGGTATGTGTCGGTTCCTCTGTTTCCCTCCACCCTGTTCCCATCCCACTGTGGGCCCTCCTCAGTGGGATGGCAGGTATGCTCCCTGGGATGATTGAGGCTATGTGTTGTACAAGCAGCAGTCAGTCATTAGGGGAGGGGGCTATGTCTCTGGATATTCTCCCCTCACCAAGGCTCTTACAATCTTCCTGCCCCCTCTCCTGCAAAGTTCCCTGAGCCATGGTGAGCGAGTTTTAAGTCTACTTTAGTACTGAGCTCTCAGCAACTTCTAGATTTTTGAAATGGAATGTCTTGAGTATCCTCAGTGTCTAACTTCTTTACCCTGACTCTGATCATCAGGCTCACTGTGGAAGCAGCACTCTTGCTCATCTCTCCACTTCCTCTGTGGTTTCACCTAGCTGATGTGTTAGGGGTGGTTCATCTCCTGCCAGGGAGTCAGCTATCTCTAGTCTTATTGATAGAATTAGGTTGTCCACAGTTCCTGCTGCCTTCTGAAAGATAAAAGCAGATTCTCCAGCGGAGAGTGAGATCAGCATAGGTCAAATGGGATAAGCATTATCAATTTGGCAAGATTAGAATACATGCAGCCTCTCTTTAGGTCCATGGTTAGTGGAAGCTTCCCCTTGGAGTCCAGATTCTTGGTCTCCATAGGAACTTGGCTTGGATCCCAGTTCCAGCTCTGGGTTCCTTGACACTGAGTGGATCTCTTAGCCAATCAGAGAGCCCTTGATGATCCACCCAGGTTGAATGCCACTATGCACAGGTGTGTACATCTTGTCATGCTGGTTGCTGTCTTATGGCAGTGTCCCCTGCTTTCTCACAGAAGCCTGTCTTGTTTTGAAGACCATGTAGGTCTTTCTGATCAACAGCTCAATGTGGGTTTTAGCCCATATCTGGTACTGGGAGTTACAAGCCAGAGCCAAATGTTTTAGAGCTAGGCTTCAGCCCACCCTCTTCAGGGCCTTTCTAACCAGAGGTTACCCTCATATTTTTTGGAGGGTTCTATCTTTTAGCCTACTGTCCAAGAGTAAGGGTTCTATGGTACCAACTCATTTCATCTAACCCCCCACAAGCCCTTCCATCCCTTTTATCTGTCCTTCAAGGTTTTTGTGTCAGGTTTGCTTACAATTCGATCTGATCTGTTTAGGAATTGCAGATGAGGGAGAATATGTGGCATTTGTCTCTCTGTTCTTGTGTGAGTTCGCTGAGTATGATCTGTTCCAGGTCCATCCATTTTTCTGCAAATTTCTTTGTCCTTTCTGCTGGGTAGAATTGACATCCATTTGTCCAGCGATGGGCATCTGTTGATTCCAGTTCTTAGCTGTTATGAATTGAGCAGCTATAAACATGATTAAGCAAATGTCTCTGTGCTGAAGTTAGGAGCCTTGAGGATAGATGCCCAGTAGAGGAACAGCTAGGTCCATTGGTAACTCTGTTTTCATCTTTTTCAGGAGCCTCCACACTGCTTTCCATAGTGATTGTACAAATTTGCACGCCCACCAGCAGTGAATGAGGGTTCCTTTTTCCCATATCCACACCAACATCTATTGTTACACTTTTTAATGATTGCCATCCTACCTGGCAGCTATTATTTTTAAAGCAAACTGTGCTCTTAATTTTAAGACTAGCTTGAATTTTTTTTAGAAAATAATGTATAAGAATCTTTAGTTGGGTTCCCGTTCTATATTAGTATAAATAACCAAAAGTTAGTAAGTCAATTAGTAAGGAGCATAGAAAATGGCTTAACGGTCAAAGGTGCTTGTTTGCAAAGCCTGATGGCCTGGGTTCAATTCCTCAGTACTCACATAAAGCCAGATGCACATGGTGGCACATACATGTGTCTGGAGGTCATTTGAAGTGACAGGAGGAGGCCCTAGTGCACCCATACATTCCCCCCTTGTCTCTCTCTCATAAATTATTTTTTAAAGGAAAATCAATTAGGTAACCCATTTTTATAGAATGCTGTCTTTTAAGCTTAACAGAACCAACACCATCTTAGATCAGCTGTGATTACTCCTAGAAACCCACAAGACCTGGCTCATTGGTGTTTCCTCGTAGAAGGAGGAGGGGTGAGGAGCATCAATCACCCCTCACCCGAGTTTCCAGGCACTCCTTCCTGTGCCCCCCCCTCTCAGCTGTATGTAATTCTGCCCCAGCTGCACATGGCCTTGAGAGATGCTGGAACATATTGAGGGTAGAGGTTAACGGAAGGGGGGACCCCATCTGTGAAGCTAAGGGGAAGTCATCCCCCATGCTGGGGTGGGACTTTTCAGTGATGTGGCTACGCCTCACCCATGCCTCTATAACTAAGCCCAATAAACACATTGGTTCACCAAGCAAGATCTGGGTGGAGTCATACTCTGGTCTGCCTATTTGAGATGAGTATTGTTTGTTTGTGTCTCTGCAGAAAAAGTTAACACGACTCCCATAGTTAAACCATATATATGGTAGGACTTTAAAATTAACATAAATTTCTCCTGAAAAGAATACTAAGAAAAGCACCAACTGGATAGTCTAACATGTAACACACCCTAATGCTTTGTGCAGACACAACAGCAAGTTACGTCCTAACAGAGTGCTGGCTCATACCTTTTCTCTGACCTGCGCAGAAGCAAAGAATGAAGACGAAGCTTGGTTGTTAATGCAGTATCCATCACGTACGATTACTAACAGAGCCAGATTTCTTCTAATGAGGTCTAGACAGCTCTCCAACAAAGTTCCTGGACCCTGCCCCTCAGGAGGATGTAGCCATCCCAGCCCTCTGAAAGGAAAAGCCTCAAGTAGGTGTGCATCTGTCTTCATGTGTAAATGCAAAAATCTCCATGAACGCAAATTCTCTGGTGGTATTAACAAGAGTCTTTCTCTAGCCATGGCTTCTTGTTCAACTGCAATGAAAAAAAAAAAACTTCCCAGATTCTGAATTTTATGAAAACTGGTCTTTGAAGAAACTGGTCTATGGAAGAACGGATCTGGTTCAACTTCAAAAACAGTCCATGAATCCTAAGACTGCAGAGCCTGGCTAACCTAGTTATAAACCTCTGAAGCTTCCCTCATACTGTGCATCAGGATCCCCTGGTCACATTCCAGGCAGAGGAGCTGCGAGCCTTCCTTCTTCCCTCAAGCAGCTAAAGTGAATACTGACCTCTGTGCTAGGAGGTGCTTGCTTTAGTCCGGGTGCTTCCCTTTCGACTTACCAGGAGAAAAAGTCAACAGGTTAAAATGCAAAGCGTCGTGACTACTAAGAATTTAGGCAGCAAAATAAAAGATCATTCCAAGACTGCAGATAACAACGCACTAGCACAGCTCTTTTATTCTTTTATCACACTAATGCAAATGTCATATAAGTTTATGATTTTATGATCCTATGAACCCAAGGACCTCCTCCTCGCCTTCTGGACATGAACCCATTAAACCCTTTCAGCAGCATCTGATTGGTCGCCATGGATGTCCCTGCACTGTGTACTGGTGATAGACACGGTGACACTGTTCATTTTATTGCTGGTCACTGAGTTCACTTGGGGAGGTGAACGGGGTGGTTACTTCGAAGCGTGATATCTCGAATTCTAGGAATGAAAGACAACCCCCCAAAACACCACTCCCTGCTGAGTGGACCAGGGACTAGGGCGAGCCAAGTAGGACGCCAGAGAAGGGGACAGAGTTTAAAAAGATGTCCCCAGAAATGACTCATCAAGATAGTTACTACTTTGATGTAATTCTTTTAAAAATAAAAATAATGTAAAAAAAATTCATGATAAAGGAAATGTCAAAATTGTGACATATTAAAAGCAAACAGAATTAGACCCCGCTCTTCCTTGGCTCAGACCTTATCTCACTGTCATCCTGGCCAGCGACAGCAAAAGGGTGTCATCGGGTCTATGGAGTTTCTGTTGCTGAGTGGACGACTGGCCAAAACCCACTGCTCAGCGTGACTTGGTCTGTGTGCATTCTTGAACCTGGACGGAAGGGGGCGCTACCGGCCATGGCCCAAGGCTTAGAATTCATTTCTTGTGAAACCAGCTAGCGTCTATCTGTTGCAACCCCTAAGAAGGAAAATCCGTAATTATTTCCTAAAGATATATTCCTCATTTATAAGTTTTGCAGCAGCTGCTAATTTACCTACCTACAGAGAGTTGGAAAAAAAATCATCCAGTTCACGAGAATCTATAGGACTTTTCCCTGGACCACAGGACAGAGTGCAGTGGTATTAAAACGTAGGAGAGTGAGGCTGAGGCCGGGGCTGCCAGATGGCCATGATTTGCAAATGTTTTTTTTTTCTGGGACTGAGGATTCTAGGGCCTTGTGTACTCATGATCTCTGCCATTGGGCTCCATCCTCTGCCCACGTCTACACAATTTGTAAGATGAATTGGTATTTTATCTGAGCCCAAAATTCCTGAAAGATACTTTAATGATGCTTATTTTTACTTAATAGCAGTGCACTATTGGGGCTTTGTGTGTTTGGTTGGTTGGTTGTTTGGGTTTGTTTGGTTTTGTTAGGTAGGGTCTCAATACATGGCCCAGGCTGGATTTAATATGTCAATCCTATGTTCTCAACCTCTGAAGAGCTGGGACTACAGGCATGAGCCACTGTGCCCAGCTGTTGGTGACCTTTTTCAGCAATGGGAAACATTGTCTCGGGCTATCAATGCCAAAAAAAAAAAAAACCAATAGTGTAACAAAAAAGTAGTGTACCAGGGAACCTTCCAAGGCTCTGGGAACATTGTGGAAGCAAGAAGAAGAGATGGAAGGAATGTAAGGGGGCAGAGGGGAGGAAGAAGGTGTACTCTGAGGCATTGCCCCTCCCCACACAACACACTTGGACTGACTTGTGCATCCATGACCCCACAGAGACCACTGATACCCCACTGAAGGGTGCCCTCAGGAGAATGGGAAAGTAGACTAGCCCAACGGGAATACAACCAAGTTGTAATATGTTCATACGTTAAAGTTCCCTATTGAAAAAAAGAACTTACTCAAAACTATCATGTAGCTTCAGTAAGATTTCTCCTTTTGCCTCTTAAATGCATATTCTCTCTCTGCCATACACAAAGTGATTGTTTTATTTTTAACTAAATCTGGTACTAGTTTATATATTTAAAAAAAAAGTCCCAGTCACTTGCTTGCATTTATGGGATTCTTTCTCCTTTCAAAAATGCCTAGAGCTGCAATAAAATAGAACCTATTTTTCACTTTTTCCTACCTGACCAAAACATTATGCAAATCTTCTAAATGGAAGGCTAATTTTAAGCTTTGATGCTTAAATGAATAAAACAGTGTGTTACTGGGAGAGAGGGGGGGGGGATCGGCTGTCTTTGGAAAGCTCAACCATGTGAAATGGGCAAGGTGAAGGTCACGTCTAGCCAATAGGAACTCGAGCCATGACTGTCTTGGAAAGAGTAGGTCCATGCTGACCAGTTAAAATTCTGAAGATCTCCTCTTCTAGACATGATGGGGTTGGGATATCACATGAGACTACATATCAAAAATTGCAAAATAATATAGAATAAAATAAGTGTTTTGATTCAGAGCTTGAAGGGACACTTGTCGAGTCCACAGGTACCCTACCCTGCTTTATCTGTTGTCACTATAAGGAAATAGAGGCAAAATGTGTGCATAGTATGAGCTATTTTTGTAACAGAAATGTCTGAAATACAGAGTATATGTCTAGCCAATGAAGATCAAATTAACGGATTTTATAAAATATCAGTAAATGTAAAACCTTAACATGCTAAACTTTTAAAAAGATAAGTTGTCAAAACTCTAAAAGATAATTTCTTTAAAAAATATTTAGTTGGAGAATAATATATATGTAAAACTTGAGAAGTTGTGCGATTTTTATGTTGACTGATTTGTTTAAATTGCTCTTAAGCAGTGTAAGTTATTATTTTATACAGCTGCATGCTCAACTTTTTATATCAAACATCACTAAGCTGATTGTTAGTTGTTTCTCCAAGTATCTTCTTTCTTTGTTTTTATGCCATGCATGGACAGACATGAGTGAATAAACAAATTCAAGTTCTATTTAGTTTGCAATATAGTCTAATTCTCTGAGACTCAACCTGAGTCAATCCTGGTTTTCCTCCTGATAAACCTGGAAAATAGAAGACACACAGCAGCGTTATCTCCAGAGCAAACTTCAGACTCCTACAGCCTTAGGAGGGAAAATCCAGCAAAGAGAGAGCTCTTCAAAATGCTCCTAAGCCAGCCCTTTCTCTTTCTTTCTCTTTCTCTGCATCTCAAAGAGCTTACAAGGTCCTAGTGGCACATATAAAACAGACATTTTCTAATTAATATGAGGGTTTCATCTTAAAGAGTCTTTGTTTTTTTTCTTTATGGTATAAAAGTGCTAACTCTCTGTGAGTGAATAAATCAATATAATATCAATGTGTTTATTATGTTACCGATGGTTTTTATAACTGTTACAACTAAAACTAGAGTTCGATCGCAAGGATGACTTCATTTGTATATGAAATTACCATAAAAAAGTATTTGAGAAATATAAATAGTGCGATACAACCACTTTGTTCACCATTCACAAATGCTGAGCTGAGAAACAAAAGTCATTTTTCTTCAACTCGGACATGTTCAGAACAAAACCAAGTATGACTCTCTAACGTGACCTCAGAAACAGTAAGGTGTGGGACTTTGATGCTCTTAAAATATGTCCAGAGGGGACTGGAGAGACAGCTCCCTGGACAGAATGCTCACAGCTCAAGCCTCCCAAGGTCCCACATTAAGAAAATAAATAAATAAAGCTAGAAGCTGTGGAAAACTTCTGGAACCCCAGCATGCCGACTTTGGGATGTGAGGCTGAGACAGGACCTTTCCCAGAAGCTAGGGAGGGCAGAGCAAAAGAGATCCAGAGAGAAACTGCAAATGAGGTGGAAAATTGTCCTCTGACCTCCACACACGACGCTGCAAGAGTGCACCTGCTCTCTCTCTCTCTCTCTCTCTCTCTCTCTCTCTCTCTCTCTCTCTCTCTCATGTACACATATACACTACACAATTTCAAATTTAAAAACAAAAATATATATTAAAGGCTTCACTGAATTTTGTAAGAAGCACAACTCTTCTCTCCAAGAATACGTGAATACGTAAAGAATTATCATGAAGAGGAGAAATGAAGAGGTGATGGAACCTTTGTTTCACCAGACTATTGCAACTGACCATTCCTGAAAAAAAAAGGAGAATTAACTGTAAGGTTTATCCATTTTTTAGCTAAGATAATGAACAAACAAGCACCCATTACAGGATATTGAGCCGGAACACTTACTAGACACAAAAGCATTATTGGCTCTAAAGGGGAAAAAACTAAATAAATCACTGACTGTATTAAAGGCTTAGCAATTGTTTTCAAACTATTTCAGTTTAATAGTTATTAGCTACATATTGAAAGTCGCCTCCTTTAAATACTAAGCTTCCAAGCAAGCTTGGCTAAGCAAAGGCTTCTAAGAACTGTCATGAGACATAGCGCCAGCAGGAAATTGGGACTTGAAAGAGCCCTAATAGAGGGCTAATAGAGAATTATTAGTGCTGGCTCTTCCTTTAGCCACTCAGTCAGAAAGTTTCTGGAAGGTTCTTGCCCCTCCCCCTTGCAAATCAAATAGCTAAATGTCACTACACTTACACCAACTTTTGAAATGTGGAAGCCATAACTTTAGATAATGATCATATTTCTATTATATGATGGCTGTCATGTAATATGCATTCTTCTGGATCATTTTAATCGCTGGACACAGGCCTCTATTTTCAGAGTGATTTCACGAATGTAACCCAGGCAACATTGTATTCATTTAAGAACTAGTTAAAGCTGAATGGAATGTTCATATTCTGAGATATTTAGAGACCTTAACACACAAGATTTTAGTCTGTCACTCAGACATTTCTGTACTATTTTTGGAATCAAACTTACACAAGAGTTATTACTTTACATCTGGAAAATTCTTTAGAGCCAGGGGCCTCGCTGATCTGAAAAAAAAGTAAACAATTCCCAAGCAATAATGTAGAAAGTTCATTTGTGACCTTTGTGTCCTTGTGTGTTCTTTCTGTTTGTGTCTGATTTAGTTTAAAATACCCTGTGTACAATCACAGTGTAGAGCTGCGGAGTTGTACAGATAATAATGTTCTCTTGGCATTGAGGTTATAAAGTCCGTGCAGAATATGAAAAGTCATTTACTGTATTATCTCCTGAATCCTTTCTAACCTCTTGGAATGAAGAAGGGGAGGAAGAGGAAGAAGGAAGAAGATAATGAGGAAGATGAAGAGGAGAAGAAGGAAGAAGGAAGAGAAGGAGGAGGAAGAGGAAGAGAAGGAAAAGGAATAATGATAATAACAATATGGGGAGGAGAAAAAGACAGTTTTCTGGGCTGGAGAGATGGCTCAGCAGTTAAGGCACTTGCCTCCAGTGCCTAAGGCCCCTGGTTCAATTGCCCAGGTCCCACATAAGCCAGACCTACAGGTGGTGGACATGGTGCTCTCTCTCTCTCTCTCTCTCTCTCTCTCTCTCTCTCTCTCTCTCTCTCTCTCTCTCTCTCTCTCCTTGAAAATGAATATATAAAATATTTTTAAAAAAGAAAAACACAGTTTTCTCATCTTTAGAGAGGTCACCCAAACTAAAAAATTAACAAAGGTTCAGCATTAAGCTAAACCAAGATCAAGTTCACTTACCAGATGTCTGCAAAGCATTCTGCTTAATAGATATTAGAAAACTTGTGCACATTCTTCTCAGTAGCCCATGGAACCTTCTCTAAAATAGATCACATACTAGACCACAAAGAAAGTCTTAACAAACATAAAAGAGTAAAAATAACTTCTTGTACCTTATCAGACCATAGTGGAATAAAACTAGAAATAAATACCAAAAGAGACTACACAGATACCTGGAAACTCAATAAGACACTCTTCGATGACCAATGAATCATTGAGGAAATTTTTTAATTCCTAGAATCAATGGGAAATGAAAGCACAACATTCCAGAACCTTCGTGATTCATCTAAGGCAGTTCTAAAAGGAACGTTTAGAACTTAGAATGCTTACACTGAACAACCAGCAATGATAATCGCATTCCCTTAGGTTTCTAGGTATATCTTGTGAGAGCTGGGTCCTCAGTTACAGTGCAGCCTCACAGGTTCCAGTGATGGCTTTGTAGCCAGACTCCCTGGGCTCAGATCCTGGCTCTCTCCCTTATTACCTGGCTGCATTTGGGCAGAATCACTTCCCAACAGCTCAGCTGGTCTCATCTGTGGAAGGAGCATGAGTGACGATGATAAGTACCTGTGATTCAATGAGATGGATTGAAATTGGGAACGTCTGACATACAGGAAGCACTTCATGTGTACTTGTTTTGAATAATAGCATCTTGTCTGTGAATTTGCACTCCATCTCATCAAAATGATGGTCTTGCTACCCCAATCTTGCAGGTGCTTGATGTATCACTCTGCCTTTGTTGACCATCATCCATCCTTAAGACGACATCCTAGCAGAAGGTAACCCTGTGGAAGCACAGCCTTTCTTCCAAAGTTTCCTCTGTGCAACAAGTGTGTTGTCTGATCAGATTTTGACAATTAAAAAAATAATAATAATAGCTGTCATGCACTATTGCTTATCATATATCCAGCAACTGAGTTGCATTTTAAATCTAACATTTTATTTAAGCATTTTAAATATTTTATTTATTTGCAAGCAGAACTAGACAGAGAGAAAAGAATGAGTGCACCAGGGCCTCCAGCAGCTGCAAACAAACTCCCGACGCATGTACCAATTTGCACATCTGGCTTTACGTGGGTACTTGGGAATCAAACCTGGGTTGTTAGGCTTTGCAGGCAAGTACCTTAACTGCTGAGCCACCTATCCAGACCTCTAGCATTTTATTATCCATTATGGTTATTGGTAAGGAATGCAATATATGTTTTCTATTACTTTGCCCATCTGCCATAAAAAAATTTCAGTTTAGGATTACAGTTTTCCAGGGCATAAAATATGGCCTGGTAAATAGTCAAAGAGGAAAGCTACTTCCCTATATCAATTAATATGCTAAAATAATATCATTCAAATGCTGTCACACAGGCATAGATGGTTCACTCATCAATTCTCTCATGACATAGTGTCATGGTTTGATCCAGGTGTCCCCCACAAACAAATGAATGTGTTCTCAATGATCGATCCTCAGCTGATGGCAGTTAGGGAATTACAACCTCGCTAGAGTTGTGTTGTTGGGGGCGGGCTTATGGGTTAGAAGCCAGCTTCCCCTTGCCAGTATTTGGCACACCTTCCTGCCGCTGTTTGCAGTCCTGTGGCGGAGGTGATGTCCACCCCTCTGCTCATGCCATCGTTTTCCCTGCCAGGATGGAGTCTCCCCTCGAGTCCGTAAGCCTAATAAACCCTTTCCTCCACAAGCCACTTTTGCTTGGGTTCTTTCTGCACAGCAACTACAAAGCTGATCACAACACATAGTAATTTCTCCTATTGGTTGGAATAATCTAGAATACAAGGCAGGTCCTAGAGTTTTGATGACATTTATTTTATTATTTAGGGACAAATTTATGAACCTAGATTAGACCCTTTCTCACCACAGAGCCAACCTGAAAGTCTGAAAATAATGTCCAATTATTTTAAACATTACATTATTTTTAATTAGTTAAAAATTTAGACTCTAGAAACAAAGTCGTTAGAGGGCTACAATGACAGCTGTGACTGATTTCACTGAAAAATCGATGTTTTCCTGAGAGAAGAACAGGGATGCCTCATACGGGACAGAAAGGATCACGGGGCAGCTTCATGTGGTCTCTATCTAGTTGCTGCTGGGTTTGGCAATACAACAGATCATTGCAGCCTCTCTAAGGAAATGGCCCTGAGCAAAATTACACCAGGTTGCTTTAAGAATCACTCTCTTTCCAGCTAAATAAAGCCTGCCTGGGAGGCAATTCAAGTGTGGGATTCTGCTTGCCTACTGCTTAGTTGGCCGGGCAGCCAAGGCCTTTGAAGAAGAAGAATAGCCAGGATGCAAGAAGTTCCCCACACATAGAAAAGTCTGCTTAATTCTCAAGGCACTGAGAAGAAAAACAGAGACCCTCCTTGTTCTGGAAAACACTAGATTTAAAAAAAAACAGTACATTATTTTTAATTAGTAAAAACTTAGACTCTAGAAATGAACAAAAAATAGATTTCCCCCTGTTGGTTGGCCAATAATATGTATTAGGATACTAAGTAAATATGGAAAACATAAAAATGAAGTATAGATTTTTCAACACTTACAGCTTTAAAAACAAGTTCATTTAAGAATTTAGTGCCAGGCTGGGTGTGTGGTACAGTTGGTAGAGTGCTTGCCTTTCCCCAGCATTGCATAAACCAGGCTTAGTGAGAGATGGCTGTAATTTCAGCACTTGGGAGGTGAAGGCAGAGGTTCTAGAGTTTAAGGTTGGGCTGGAGAGATGGCTCAGTAGCTAAAGGTGCTTGCTTGCAAAGCCTAACAGCCTGGGTTAAATTCCCAGTACTTATGTAAAGCCAGATGCAAAGTGGCCCGTGTGTCTGGAGTTTGCAGTGTCAGGAGGCCCTGGAGCGCCTCTCTTTCTCTCTTTCCCTCCCCATTCTCTCTCAAATACATAAAATATTTTTTTAAAAAGAGTTCAAGGTCATTGTCAGCTACATAACAAATTCGATACCAGCTCAGACTACCTAAGACTCTCAAAAATAAAAATCTTTAATGCCAATGTTGTGAGATCCCATCTCAAATTTAAAATTATCAAGAGGGCTGAAAGCATAGCACAGTAGTAGAACACTTGCCTAGTTATACAAGGCCCTGGGTTCAATCTCTAATACCAGAAAAACATAAGGAATTTAATGCCAGCAAAAAAAGCAAAATGAGGGGACTGGAGAGGTTGCTTAGCAGTTAAGGAGTTTGCCTGAAAAGCAGAAGGACCAGAGTTCAATGCCCCAGTGCCCACATAAAGCCAGATGCACAGGGCTGGAGAGATGGCTCAGTGGTTGGGGCGCTTGCCTCCAGTGCCTAAGGCCCTGGGTTCAGTTCCCCAGTACCCACATGAGCCAGACCCACATGGTGGTAGTCCTGGTGCTCTCTCTCTCTCTCTCTCTCTCTCTCTCTCTCTCTCTCTCTCT
>PVHP010044786.1:0-13922 GCA_004024765.1 Zapus hudsonius | reverse complement strand
TGAATCTCCAAGAGACTTGTGTTATTGGTTAAGAATCATTGAGCTTGGAGTTAGAGATTGATGGTGCCCTGTTTGTTTAAAATCTTGTATTGGTCAATCTGTTTTTGCTGTGCCTCATGTTTTGCATTGTGAATGTTCTGTGCCATTATGGGTTTATTTTTGGTATTATGGCTTAGTTGAAAGCTGCGGGGACTTAAGATTTGAGCTGAACATATTGTGTTTATATCTGGTATGATTATTAGTTTGTGGGGGCCAGGGGCGGACTGTCATGGTTTGATACAGGTGTCCCCCACAAACAATTGAATGTGTTCTGATAGATTGATCCTCAGCTGATGGCAGTTTGGGTTTTACAACCTCGATGAAGCTGTGTTGTTGGGGGCGGGCTAATGGGGTTATAAGCCAGCTTCCCCTTGCCAGTGTTTGGCACACCTTCCTGCCGCTGTTTGCAGTGCTGTGGCAGAGGTGATGTCCAGCCCTCTGCTCATGCCATCGTTTCCCCTGCCAGGATGGAGTCTCCCCTCGAGTCCATAAGCCAAATAAACCCATTCCTCCACAAGCTGCTTTTGTTTGGGTTCTTTCTGCGCAGCAACTAGAAAGCTGACTGCAACACAGAGCAAATGTATTTATTAGCTGTGGCTGCTGTGACAAATCGGCACAGTTAGTGGCTTACATCAATATAAATTTATGAGTTTACCATTTTGGAGATTCAGAAGTCTAAATGGGACGAGCAGGGCTGCATTTCTTCTAGAGGCTGGTGGAGGAACCATCTATGTTCTAGTCTTTTCCAGCAACTAGAGTCCACCTCCTCTCTGGCTGACAGCATCTCCTCCCATCTTCAGAGGCAGCCACATAGCATCTTTGACTCACTCTCTCCCCCTCTGCCTTCACTCCTTCAGTGAAGTGAGTGCATCTCACTCTCCTGCATCCCTCTCAGAAGGACCCTTGGGATTGTATTGTGCCCATCTGGATAACTCAGGACTGTCCCTTCATGTCAAGATCCCAAATTTACCTATATCTATAAAGTCTCTTTGTCATGAGCTTAAAGGACAGGGGCATTGGACATCTTTAGGAAGACCAGATCCAGCCTATTTTCAGGACCAAAAACCTGAATTTTCCAGACTCACTTGTAATTGGGTTTAGAATATGTGAGCAAACTCTGGCAACAGATATGAGCTTTGAAAGTTGTCAGAACCAAATGAAATCACAGTATCAAGTAAAAGAGTGAGTGAGAGAGAGAGAAAGAGAGAGAGAGGGAGGGAGAGAGAGATAAGTTATGATGTGTCATGCAAATATGCCTGATGGCAAGAAATAGTCATGAAAGATTCTGCAGAGCTGCAACACAATACTTATTCAAGAGAATATGCCCAAAAACTACTCCCTTGATCTTGGGCTGCTGCCAGCACTGTTATTGATCCCTGGAGCCAAGGATTATCATTTAAAAATATCATAGGTAATCTTCCACACCTTGCTTTTAAAAGCTTTACCTCAGCTTCCTTGAACAGGCACAGAGCACACTGATGCAAGTGTGGTGTTCACATTACCACCTGCACCCGAGTACATTGCTAACCTTTGTCTGTGATTGTTATTTAGGTTGACAGAGCAAAACAAACTCTCTTTCTGAATGCATACTACTTGCTGAGAAGTGGATTGGTGAGCTTTGTGGGCCTGGAAGGTGAAGCTGGTACCTGGGTGTTGTTCATCAAGAGCCTCTGACCCTCTTCACTCTTGAAGCAAAGTCAATATACCAGTTTGGGCTTTTGTATGAAAGAAGAGTAAACTGTATCTTATTTAAGCTATGCTAACAGAATTATATCCTACAGAATAATATATTATTCTGTACTAATGCACTACAATCAATGGAAACATTTTGTGACTTTGGCAATATTTATGGATGTCTCTTATGATATGTGTACTTAAATTTGAGAAATGTAGATTAAAGCCAAGAAAAATTAGGTGGCTCTATAAAATTTTCTTGAAGTTTAATGTCAGTTTGAAGTTCTATGTATTCTCTTTGAAAACTGACATGTGAAATATTTATCGAAACTAAAGCAGAGTCACAAACCTATCAAAATATTGACTCTACTCCTAGAAATCCATTTTGGAATTCTTGTACCAAATTGATTTCGCTGTTCTCAGGACTGTATTTAGCCAACAGTTCAAAATGCATGATATTGTTTGCCTTAATTTGGGCTTGCCATAATTTCAGTTTCAGTTGGAAAGCTGTTATGATTTGTAACATTGCGTTGATAAATTGGTTTTTACCTTGAACACACAGGTTTAACTCACTTAAATGGGTGGCTAAATCCACTAAAAAATACTAAATCTGTAAGCCAGTTGTCACTATCAAGTTCTGGCACAAATTTTGCTTTTATACCAGAAATGATGTAACACTGTGTCAAAAATTATCTAATCTTTCCAATATTTGGCTTTGACTTAGCCATCACACTTCTGAAAGGAAAAGATGCTGTCATAGTCAGTCAGCATCAACACTACTAAGAATACCAGTGACCCCCTAAGGGGACACAGGAGGAAACCACAGGGGAGTGGGACCAACACGTGATTGGTTTACTAAAGTACAGAATTAATAAAAAAAAATTTCCAGAATTGGCCCTTTTGGAACTCATAGTTTTGATGACAATTTTCATAACACTATCCATTTTAACATTTTTGGGCATAAGTTGTGTTGATGTACTATGCAATGATCACTCATTAAATGTGAGTCTTGGGCACCAATTACATCATCTTCTATTAATTTTACAAGTTGCTCTCTTTTATCTTAATAGCATGAGCATTGTCAGTAACTCTACCAGATAGGATGATGATCGGCAAAGAAAATTGCTTTAACTTTTATTTCATTGGTTGATAAGTCTCTTGATTTAGTTATGGCTTTTAATGGCACTATGAAGCCATTTCTTTGGTGACAAATCTTCATTAATACCGCTAATAAAAAATGGAAACTTGAACCATTATTTGTAGCATCAATCACCTCATCCGTCTCAAAGTATGAATTTAAAATTAGCAATTCTGCTCTCCAAATGTCTTTTGATAGAGTTTTCCAATTTCTTCCAGTTGCCTGGCTATGGAATGGTGACACAAACTGAGGTGAGAAATGTCCCCTTTTTTTATTCTCAGAGCATGCGATACCTACCTTGCTCTCCATGAATTGCTAATAAAACTCACCACCAGGAAATGGTTGGATTTGTGCTATGAAGTAGGGTGCCACATGACTAGCTTTTACAATAGAATCTGTTTTGTAACTTTAAAAGCATTCTTGTTGAGAAGATAAGACTTGTTTCATTTCTGTTATTTTATCCTTATGACACAGTCTTTCATATACACCAAATTTGGCAGCATTTTTTCAAAATTATAGTTTTTAAAAACTTGCACAAGTTCCTTGCAAATTAAGCAGAGTACCTAACTGTTTGCCCCAAGAAAAAAGTAGCTACTTGGGCTGAAGAGATGGCTTAGTGGCTAAGGCATTTGCCTGCTAAACAAAGGACCCAAGGTCGATTTCCCAGTACCCCCAGATGCACAAGGTGGTACTGGTGTCTGGAGCTCATTTACAGTGGCTGGAGGCTCTGGAATGTCCATTCTCTCTCTGTGCTGCCTCTTTCTCTCTTTTACTCTCTCTCAAATAAATTAAAAATAAATAAATAAGTAAATAATTTTAAAAAGTAGTTACTTTACATTCAACAATCTTCCATCTATGATTTTTCTTATTTGGGTTCTCTTTTATTTTGAGACATTATAGAAATCATGCAAAAATTGATATTTAGGGCTGGAGAGATGGCTCAGTGGTTAAGGCACTTGCCTCTAGTGCCTAAGGCCCCGGGTTCAATTCCCCAGTACCCACATAAGCCAGACCCACAAGGTGTTGGCCTTGTGCGTTCTCTCTCTCTCTCTCTCTCTGCTTGAAAATGAATAAATAAATTTTTAAAATTTTGATATATATACTTTTATTATGATTTATTATTAATATAAAGTAGAAAGTGAGTTTTGGGTCCTTGCTCACGACAGCCCCAGTGTAGTTAATGTTAAGTTAGGGCTAAAATGTGGTGGGCGAGACATGAAGTGTAGCTGAGGTGTTAAGTACCCTTAATCAAATCAAAAAACTTACCTGTCTTCTAAATAACATTAAACACCTGTCATTTGCAAGGATTAGTTAAAATGATATAGTTCCTTCCTCTGCCAGGCTCTTGCTTTGCCACCCTCAAGAATGAAGTAGACAGACACATCAGGTGAGCAAATGAGAGGCTTTTGTTTGCTGATATGCACAGGAAAGATGGTACAAATGGAAAAATGAAAGTCAGTGGTGGTGACAGGATGTTCATAGAGATCAGGTCTTGCCAGCAAAAGCTAGTTCTGAGTCCTCAGCTGTGCTGGGATGCCAAATGAGAGGGATTTCCAGTGCTACAGCTCAACACCCCTGACAGGCCATAGGACAACTGCTGAGCAGGTGAAGAGAGGGCAGAGATGAGTCTGAGGAGAGTGGGTCCCCAACAGATGGGTGGAAGTGAGAGTGGCAGGAGTAGGCCGAGCAGGTGTAAGAGGCAGGAGCAGTGGGCACACCCGTGCCAGGAACCCAGAAGCCGGAGCTGGTCTTCCTCTGAAGAGAGGTGTGGGGCTGTGAGTTGGCCTTCTAAGAAGCTGTGTGTGGGGATTTATGTAGATCCAAGCAGGCCCTGATTGGCTGGGTGCATGAAAGAGGTGAGGGTCAATCATAAGAGAGCCTGTCAAACTGGGAAGGGAAAGCAAGGGCCCCATAGAAAGATTCCCAAGCAGTTGACTCCATTTCCTCTGGTGGCAGTGCAGGCAGGAAACCTCACTTGGCTGTCACCAGGGCAGAGTAAAAGGGCCTGAACCCTTGCAGGAGGCCCATCTGTGGACTGATCACAACTTGTAGTGGAGGGCGTCTCCAACAGATATTATTATCGATAGTCTCTGCTTCACTCACCAAGTCACTATGTGTATGTGTGACTTCTGATGGTGCCAGTTTGACTGCATTTGGAATGTAACGCACTGGCAGCTGCACACCACCATCACATTAAAGTCATGCATGTGTACGTGTGTCATCTACAATGTTTGTGCTCAAGAATCATGAAATGGAGTGTCAAAATAATCACAAAATCTCTCATAATATATTAAGTAAGTTTACAATTTTGTGTTAGGCTGCACTCATGAGCTATTCTGAGCCTCACGTTGGACACACTATAGTGACTGGTAGGACCATCCTGGGGATGAAGATTCTTCTGAAGGCTGGAAATTATTTTCCACTCTGCTAAGTCCTCAGCTTGTTTCTTTCCCACCCACCTTTGCACAAATAAGTTTGACAGTGTTACTAAAGGTTATGCAATCTTCTTAAGTCACCAGCATAAAACTAGCTCTTTGGAAGCTGTCATAGTTAAAAACAAATGACAACAAAAAAGGTAATAAGAATAAGGTCTTTAAGAATGAGGCCAAAACAAGTCCTGGTAGCTAAAAAAGACATAAAAAGGGGGACCTGAACCCAGGATTGTCTTTTCCTGAGCACTGTACTCATGGGGGTGTGTGGTCTGTTTGACATATGGGTTCTTGACTGAGTGTGATGGCACACACCTGTGATCCTGGCACTCGAGAGGGGGAAGCAAGGACAATTAAGAATTTGAGCAGCCTGGGCTGCATAGTGAGACCCTGTCTCAAATGAAGGAAGGGAAGAGAGAAAGAAGGAATGGAGGAAAGAAGAAAGAAGAAGGAAAAGAAAGAAAGGAAGGAAGGAAGAATGGAAGGAAGGAAGGAGGGAGGGAGAGAGGGAAGGAAGGAAGGAAGGAAGGAAGGAAGGGAGGGAGGGAGGGAGGGAGGGAGGCAGGCTGTGGTGAGGGGGGCCTTACCTAAAAGGCCTAAAGCTTGAAGAGACTCAGATGTCCTTCTGCTGGGCCATGTGAGAAAAAGAGAGAAATAGAGACTTTCCAGTTGCAGTGAGTGTTCCCTGACCCAGGTGAGCAGAGAGACAGCTGCTTGGTCTATCCCTGACCAATCAGTCTCAGGACCAAGTTTTAACTCTAGTTAGAGAGACCTCTCACTCAAGGGGAGGGGGGGGTCAGGCATGGAATCTGTGGAACTTGTCTGAAAGTATGAGTAAACTGTCACAGATCTCTGGGGACAGATGGCAAAATGAGATGAAGCTCTGACTGGAAACTGGGGTCCAGTCTACAGATGCCTCGGGGGCGAGGACTCCCCAGCAGAGTTAAGAAAATGAAAACAAAACTTCAAGTGATCTTGACATTTCCCCTATTTGCACATTTTATATTGAAATGCGCCGGTGATTTATAAAGACAGCATCAGTGTCAAAAACCAGCTCGCACCTCAAAGGAAATAAGAAGATAGTTTATTCTGGAGCCAAATATGAGCAGCAGCCCATGGCCTGGGAACATGGATGCAGTTTATCCCACATGCCATGTTCTATGTGGTAACAGTTTGCATAAAGCTTTTTCTGGTAACAGAAAGTCATAAGTCAAGATACTTTTTCAATACATTGGTGGAAACATCAGGGAGGTGTGTTATAGCAAAGTGAAGAGATCTCTGCTTCACGCCTCAGATGCTCTCTGATGCCATTCTTAGCCTTTGGGTTCTTGGAAGCTGGTGGTCTCTTAGTACATCCAAAAGGATTTATCTACAAGGCATCGGCTTTTCCCTATTTGATGCTTTCTGTTTGGGGAGGATCACATGCTACGTGTTAGGTGGACAGCATCTTTGTGTAACTGAAGTGGAAAGTGCAGCTCCGAGCTCTTGAATGACTTGAGCAGTGTACTGGGTTAAAATAGGAAGCAGGGATTTGAACCCAGCTTGGTCTGGTCTAAAACACATGCTCTGTCCACAGATACTTCCTTAGGATCATGGTAACAAAAGCAAAAACAAAGAGATCCCAGAAGAGTTCACTTTCAACTTTCCACACTAGCCAAGGTGTTCTTTTCTGTATCATCCTTTTACCTCTCCCATTGCCCTTGGCCTCGGGCTCTTCACATACTGAGAGCCACAAGGATCTTAAGGGGACATATCAGCCTTCATGCATCTGTCAATTGTGCAAAACTCTATTCCTCCAACACAAACACAAGCAACCTCCCTTGGAGCAAGGGAGAGCACCCCTGGGGACAATTGCTTATTGTTCTAAAGAAGAGCTGTCTTCCTCCTCAAGGCTTGGAGGGCAGGTGATGATCACCATGAGCACCTCTGTAATCTGTCCAGGTGGAGAGATGGCTCTCTGTCTTTCACACACAGGGGAAGCCAAGTTAATATCTGCTGGCTAAAGCAATATTCAAATTAGGCACCGACCAAAGGACGGGATGCAGGCTCCTTATAAATTAGCCCGAAGGCAAAGCATGAAAATAAGGTAAGGTCATTGAGAGAGCTGGCTTGGCAGTAGGACTACTATTGTTCTAACCTTTTCACTAGGTCAGCGTCCATGGGTATAAAACAGAACCCCGATTAGGTGACCTCCACCATCCAAGCTTGAAAAGGGAGTTGATCACTTTTAGGAGCAGTAAATGACAATGCATCTTCTCTGTGCAAACCACCCTCCACCACAACTAAAACAATTCAGAGAATTAGATCTGTACTTTGCATTCAAATTCCTGGCTTTTTACAAAGCAGACTGGCAGGGATGATAATTTTAAAACTAAGAACAAAAATTAAGGCATTTCATAAAATTAAAGTCTTATTCTGAGTGACACACCGATAATGGAACAAGAGCATGGAATAAATTGCATTAACTCTGTCACTTCATAACAATGGGACACCAAAGAGGTGATTAAATTTATCTTTCTGACACGAGTGATAACTCCAATACCAAATGCAGTGCTAGATTGTGTAGAAAAAGCTATCTTTCACTTTCCTGTTTTAAAATATTAGGTAATGACACATAAGTAATTAATTGATTCTCAAATGAAACTTACTGAGCAGCTCAAATTAATTGACTTTTAAAAAATTAATGTTTATTTTTACATAGTAATAAATGTTCAAGTAAAAAGGGAGGATAAAAATGAAACAGTACTGCAAAGAGACAGTAATGCTATTGTCCTTTCTCTGCATGACTCCTGTCCCTAGCACCATTCCCAGACACATTGGCTTTTGGTTTTATTTATTTTAGCATTTATTTCAATACTTTTGGATAGTTTGCTTATGCTATTATATATTGGCTCATTAATTTTAGATATCTATTAATCTTTCTATTTTGGAAGATGAGAATCTCTCCTATTCTCTGTTTTCATCTCATTCATTATTGTTCATCTCAATTTTTATTAATTTGTATATGATGTTTTTCATTACTATAGCTATGTGAATAGCATTCATTACTATTCATTAACATAGATGCTATAGTAAATTAGGAGTATTATATCTTATGCAGAATTAGAAGTTAAGTAACCCAGTAGAATTAAGTAGTATAGCCCTTAGTAATAGTGGTAATAAATAATATAGCCTGAAGTAAATTAAGAATGCTATTATACTAAGCTGGGTGTGGAGGAGCTCACCTTCAATCCCAGTGATATGGGTTGCTGATAATTAATAATTGTAAGCAACACGGGGGGGGGAGAGTTTTGGAATCCTCCCTTCCCCCTCCTCCTACTCCTAGTTCTTGTCCTCTAATGCCAAAGATGACCGTCACACCAGCACTCAGGAGGCAGAGGTAGAAGAATTGCTGTGAGTTTAAGGCCAGCCTGAGACTATATATTGAATTCCAGGTCTGCCTGGGCTAGAACAAAACCCTACCTCTAAAAACCAGAAAAAAAAAAAAGAATAGTATCATATTGATGATTCTTTTTTGTACCAACTTTTTGTTTTTCTTTAGATTAGATTAGATTAGATTATTATTTTACTTTTGTGTTCTAAAGATTTGGTCTCCCTTATGTAGCTTAGTTTGCCCTAAAATTCACTATGTTGCTCAGGCTGGCCTTGGACTCTGCATGTCCAATTTCTTGAGTGCTGAGATTTTTTAAATGTATGCCACCATGCCTGGATTTAGTTTTAATTTTTCTATTAATTTTTATCTATTCAGGCAAGTATGGGTAATAGATTAGGTAATAGTATTTGCTTCTCATCCTAGAACTGAAGACTGAAAGTTATGAGATGGAAAGTAATAACAACAGACGGAGGGCTGGAGAGATGGCTCGGTGGTTAAGGTGCTTGTCTGGAAAGCCTAACAATAGAGGTTCAATTCCCCAGTGACAGATACACAAGGTGGTGCATGCATCTGGAGTTCGTTTGCAGTGGCTGGAGGCCCTGGCACAATCATTTTCTCTCTATCCTTGCAAAGAAATAAATAAAATATTTTAAAAGAAAATTTAAAGAATAGACAAACGTGTCACAGTGAACTGATGGATAATTTGTATGAATACCAAACAAAGACCCAAGAACTGTTCTTTGAGGGATCTCCAACTCCACGTGGCCGGCAGCATAAATCAGGTCTTAATGTGTCATCTCAGCCTGATTTAACTGCAGTCTTCTCTTTAAAACAGGAAGCTTGAATCCTCTTCTTGTTGCTAACATACCTTGTTCTGATTCTACATTTTCAGAAAGACAAAAGAAAACAGACAGTAGACAGATACTTAGTCTAGAGTCATGAGAGTTTGAAAACCAGATGTTTAGACTGGGAAACCCCTGGGGAAGTGAAAACAGTCTTCAGGTATATGAAGACCTGTAGTGCAGAAGATGAGATGGGTTTGTGCTGCTTGATACCAGGGGCAAAGGTAGGACCTGCTGTTGAGCATCAGGAAAGCAGACTCAGTTCAGTGAACACTAACCTTTCCAGCAGCCAGATCCATGACAGTTGGGGGAGACACTGCTCTTGTCCCTCCAGCACCCATTGTCCCTTGTTTATATGGTGTTAGAAGTACCAGTTGGGTCTCTGATCATCCAATGGAGATTACATGTTCTACTCCTTGGTGTTATGGCCAAGGAATTAGATTCCAGCAGGTGGGGTGTGGAGGGAAATGATGTATGTCATCACAGCTCGTGCTCTTAATAGGAAAGAGGTGTGCCCCTCTCTCTTCCCTCCCTTCAGCCTAGAGGATGGCCATGATGAATCTTCTCTGGTTGGGTGAACAAATCTAGGAAGGGTAAAACAATAAAACCTGAAACTGCAGAAGAAACTTGAGTGCCAACACCAAGGACTCACGTTTTCCACCTTGGATTTAGTTGAACCGAGTAGAGGAGAAAATTTCTTTTTGATTCAAATTTCCATCAGTTAAGCCACGTGTCTAGGTCTTTATCACACTAGTTGTGCATCAGACAATAGCAATGCCTCATGCAGCGGTTGTCAGGCATCTCTGCGTCTCCCTTCCTTATGTTCAGTAAGTGACTTCTTGATGGTTCTGGACCCTATACTCTCCTATATAAATTGCTTTCTAAGTGGTACCCTACCTACAGTCCTGACTCATATCCATTCTACCTCACCCTTTGGCTACACCGAAAATACTATTTGATACTATGCCAGTTCTTCTTAAATCTTTCCATCACTTCCTATCATATTTAAGGTCATCAATAAATTCCATGAGATGGCATGGGAGGAAAAAGAATCTCCCCTTACCTCCACCATCCCCTTACCTCTGTGTATCTTAATTCGAAGAATTTGGCAAAAAATAAATAAAAAGGAATTTTGCAAATGTTCCTTTAGGATCTTGGGATGTTAAGACCATCCTGGATGATCCATGTGGGTTTGATGTAATCACAAGAGTTCTTAGAAAAGAGAAGCAAGAGTGCGAGAGTCTGAAAAGAGTTATGTGCCACAAGCCAAGGAATGCAGGCAGTGCCTCAAACTTTGAGGAGGCAAGGAAATACTCTCCCCCAGAGCCTCCAGGAAAAAAGAAAGAAAGGAAGAAAGAAAGAAAGAAAGAAAGAAAGAAAGAAAGAAAGAGGAGAGAGAGAGGAAGGAAGAAGGAAGGAAGGAAGGAAGGAAGGAAGGAAGGAAGAAAAAAGAAGCATTTGACCTTGCTAAAGCCTTCATTTTAGCCTCATCAATTTCATTCTCAATGTGGGGCCTCCAGTACTATGAAAATAAATCTGTGTTATTTTAAGCTATTACCTTTGTGGTAATTTGTTGTGAGTAATGGGAAACTCACATGGATGGCTTTCCTCGTGTAGCCTTTGCTCCCAAAGCTCATGAACTCCCCGCTTCCACAGTCTGTGTACCAACCAGCCTTCCAATGCTGCAGCAACCAGGCAGCAACAGCTGCTCTTCATGGTTTTTCTCCATAACACTTCAGCTTGCTCTCTTGCCTCTTCTAGATTTGACTTTTCTTGTCCTTTTCTTTCTTTTATTCTTTTTGCTTCTGGTGAGACAGGGTTTTCTAGGTTGCCCAGTTTGGCTTCAACTTTATGATCCTCCTGCCTCAGCATCACAAGTGTTGGGTATTACAGGCATGTGATATGCTTAATGAATTTTTAAATCTGGGCCTTGATATGACTTCCTTTGAGAATCCTCCAGTGAGCACCTAATAGCTTGGCTCCCTTCCTGTGGACAGCTTCTTGCTTTGCCCTTGTCAATATAAATGACCATCATAGCACTAAGTTTATTGTGCTCTGAAATGCTTTTTTATAGTTATTCCATAGCCTAAGACACACTCACACACAAATGTCAATAAGAATTTATAAACAGATTATCCATTTAAGGAAGTCAAATAAAAATTAGATGACAATTAGAGACACCATAAAATGGTTCTTTTCTCATCACTGTAATAAAATACCTTGAAGAAGTGAATTAAGGGAGGAAGGACTGATTTTGGCTATTGGTTTGAACTGGGGATCCATGGAGGTGAGCAGCCATGGAGAAGTAAGGGAGAGCACAGTGGTTTACACACATTTCCACAGACCAAAACCAGAGCTCGGGTATAATCCACAAGGTCTGCCCCAGTAACCAGTTCCTACAGAAAAGAACCACTTCCTAAACTTACCACAACCTACTAAAGTATCACAAGCTAGGAATCAATTATTCAGACACCCAAACTTGTTAGGGACATTTCACATTCAATCCCGAGGCTCCCCATAGACTCATGGCCATCTCATAATGTAAAATGCATTTAGTTCAACTTGGAAACTACAAAGTTTGGGCTGGAGAGATGGCTCAGCATATAAGACATGTGCCTATAAAACAGAAGGACCTGAGTTCAATTCCCTAGTACCCATGTAAAGCCAGATGCATGAGGTGTCACATGCATCTGGAGTTTATTTCCAGTGGTCGGAGGCCCTGGCATGCCCATTCTCTCTCTCTCTCTCTCTCTCTCTCTCTCTCTCTCTCTCTCTCTCTCATAAATAAATAAAATATTTTTGAAAATTGCAAAGTTCAAAGTTCTAAGACTCAAGGCAATCTTTTAACTGTGATCCCTCAAAAAAATTCAAAAAGCAAGTTACAGACTTCCAACATTCAATGGCACAAATATTCCCATTATAAAAGGAGGAATGAAACATAGAAAGGAAATACCGCAATGTCCCCTTAAATTGTTTCTACAAAATAATTATGACAGCATGCTCCAGTGGCGCAATCGGTTAGCGCGCAGTACTTATACAACAAAATAATTGATGAACATAGTTTGAGCAAGGGCAGCTATATTATGTAGTGCTAACACCACACTTCATGGTTAAGGATTGGCTGGGTTTTGTCCTCTTTTATTTTTTAATTTTTTTTATTTATTTGAGAGAGAGACAGAGAAAACAGATAGATAATAGATAGATGGATGGATGGATAGATAGATAGATAGGTAGATAGGTAGGTAGGTAGGTAGGTAGATAGATAGATAGATAGATAGATAGATAGATAGATAGATAGATAGATAGATAGATAGATAGGGAGGAGTGTGCCAGGGCCTCTTGCCACTGTGAAAAAACTTCCAGTTTTTGTGCATCTGGCTTTATACAGGTACTGGGGAATTGAAACTGGGCCATCTAGCTTTACAATCAAGTGCCCTTAACCATTGAGCAATCTCTCCAGCACACAGATTCTGTTTTCCACTGAGTTTAGAAGCAAAACAAAAACATCGGTTCTTAGATTTCTATTAGTCCTAAACAGTGAAATAAAGCAAGGCAAGTAGATAAACAGCTTACAGATTGAAAAAGAAGGTATAAGAGAACTTAATTCAAGGACAACATGATAATGTGTGTAGAAAATTATTTCTCTAAATCCATCTCCCAAACCTTGCCCTATTAGAAATAAATCAATATTAGCAAGGTCACAAAATACAATGTTAATATCCAATTTACTCCTATACACTACCAATAAATAAATCTGACATGATTTTTAAAGGTGTCATTTATTATAGTGTACAGAAAATTCTGTTGGGATAAAGTTCATGAACAATATGTAAACCCTCTCCAGTGAGAAATTAAAGAAGTCCAAAATAATGGAGATACATGTTGTGACAGTGGACAATTCGTCATATTAGAAAGGATACCAGGAAAGGGCATTGCTGTGCATTGTTTCTGGTTACTTTTTCTAAATGAATCAGTGATAGTTAAAGTAATGCATAATAACAATAGCTATCCCTTATGAGTGCTGAGTTTGACTGACAAATTCAACCCCTCAAAGAGAAGCACTGATCTTGATAGTTCTCTGCTTGGGGACAAAGTGTCCCCTCACGCACAGAGCCTTCACTATTGCTCTAAGCTCCCTTTCCACGTCTACTTCCCACAGCCCTCCCCTCACACATGCCCTGTACTCCAGCCACAATGGGCTCCTTGCCATACACTAGACCACCATTTCCACCTTTAATCCAAGGCTCTGGGTATTCCTTTTCTTTAGCCAACTCTGCACCTGCCTCACCACCAACTCAGTTGAGGGCTGGCAGCCAGGGCAGCACCTTGTGTACCACGGAGTGGTACTCTTTCACAAGTATATGTAAGTCGTTGCTGAGTGCCTAGGAGGAGTGAAACAGTGCATTGAAGCAAGGCCAGAGGAGAGG
>PVHP010044785.1:0-13940 GCA_004024765.1 Zapus hudsonius | reverse complement strand
TGTGTTTACATCCTCTCTCCCTTCCTCCAAGTCCAAGAAGGCCACGATGCCTCTCCATCTTCTGCTTTGTTTGTAGTTCTATTTCCAGCACCTAATACAGTGCATCCAGCATCCCACAAGAGCTCAGTAAATACTAAAGCAATGAGTGAATGAACAGGCTTGAGAAGGTCCGTAAGATCCATAAACTTATAACAAATGGTGGTGTGCCTATTTATATAGGTATACTCTAAGAGGGGCCACAGCTTTCATGAGCTTCTCAGAAGGGGCCAGAGTCACCCTAAAAAACACTGGTTTTATGGGTCCTTGGAGAGTCAACCTGTGGTAGTTTGAATGTATGTCCCCCATAGTCTTGGGTGTTTTATTAAAATTGAGCTTGAAGCTTCAGCCCCTAGCAGGCAGACTCCACCTATTGGGGGGGCATGTCACTTGGTGGGGGGAGGGCTGAATTCCAGCCTAAAGGTATGCAGAGAGGTTTTTGAGCTCTGGCTGTGCTTGCTTGTGGTGTTGGCTATTTGGTGGTGTCTCTCTGCTTAGATTTATGAATGGAGGCCAGCTTCTTCCACCATTTGATGGAATTTCCCTGAATCTATAAACTGGAAATAAATCCCTTCCTCCTCTAAACTGCACCTGGTTTGGATGTTCATCCCAGCAACTTGAAGCTCACTATATACTACAACCCAATTTCTCAAAGCATTGGAATGGAGAGATACAATCCTATCTTCATCTGGTCGGTTATTAAGGGTATTATTACTAATCTGAATTTTTTGAAACAGTGGCCCAAATCCAGGAAGAAATTTATCCCAACACATAATCTACCTATCTTGGCCTTATGCCCTCACCCTCCTCTTCACAGCTTAGCTCCAAACTGTTCCCCATACAGGGTTCACCCCCCCAAAAAAAAATGTGGCCAGGAGTAGTGGTATACACCTGTAATCCCAGTACTCAGGAAGTGAAAGCAAGAGGATCATGAGTTCAAGGCCACCCTGGGCTACATAATAAATTCCAGGCCAGATTGAGCTCCATAGGGGAGACCCTGTTTTAAAGAGACACACACATTTCTTGTCCCATCCTAAAAGCTCAGAACGTAAGTAAACTATTGGAGCAAAAAAAAAAAAAAAAATGGTTGTGCACACTTTTATTCCCCCACACTCAGGAGTCTCACCAGTCTAGGATGCAGAGCAAGACTCTGTCTCAACAAATAATATAAAAAAAAAAAATCACAGGGGTTAGGGATGTGATCAATGGTAAAGTACCTGCTTAAAATACAAAGTCTAGGTTAGATCCCCAGCACTTTAAATGTGTGTGTGTGTGTGTGTGTGTGTGTGTGTGTGTGTGTGTGTGTGCGCGTACATACATACTAATCAATTCTGGTAACTAAAATTAATCCTAACACCATTCCTAGCATCAAAGTGGTATCAGATTTTAAATAAAGGCAGGCATAATTAGAAAACAGATCTAAGACCAACACCCACACCTACTATCCCCCTACCTCTTCCCATTGTAGACCAAAGCCTTCAGGGAAGTTCACAGTCTTTTTAATGTCATCCCTCTACTCACAAAGTCAGATTCCCTGCCCTCAAATCCTAGCAGGATAGGGGCAAGAGGCCAAGGAGGATGGTGGGGAGAAACCAAGAGAAAAGAAGGTAAAATAAGGTGCCACTGCAATGGGAACCTCCACCCCTGCCAAAGAACGTCTCATTCTTCTAGTAATCTCTGTCAAATGGTAGCACATTTCATCCTTAGCAGCACTGCTGTATTCAATGGACAGTAGTCCAATAGTCAATCTTTAAAGCTCTAGAAAGGTCATCAAAAGATTTCGTTGATAGCTCAGGTGGCCATGTCTTACTTCTCACAATCCGCATTCTAAACTCTCAACAGGTGGAATATGTCAGAAATTTGCTCACCTTTATGACCTTGTTCATGCCATCATCTACTTGAAAAATCACTGCAAAATACTACCTAGCTCTCTCGACCCAGCACCTCTGCCTGAAGCCACCTCCCACTCACACAGTCAGAACAGATCCCTTCCTTTCCTGGGCCTCTAAAGCATTTGGCTCCTTCCTCTGGTTACAAGATCAGAGGGGATTCTTTACACACTCTTTGCTGCTGACCTAGAAACATGAGAAGATGGGCTACAAGACTCACTTTGTCTCCCTAAAACATACCATAATCATCTCGTCACACAAAGAGGCTCAGTGGGCTATCCAGAGTGTCATAACTGACAGGAAAAGCAAGTCATCTATGCATCAAAGAGTATACACAGAGCAGAGCCTCCAAGAAGCCAGGGGACTACCTCTTTGGAACCTGGAACACTGCTGTGATCCTTCTCCATTATCAGCCACCGAAGAAAATTGGGAATCGAGATATTTTTCCACGTTGGCCATGGGTTAACAAATCTCCCATCTTTTCCCTTCTTTGATTTAGTTACGTCTTCCTCTAGTCTGTAATCCAACTTGAAGCTCTTCCTGGAAAACCTAGAAGAATCATTTCCTCCCGAGTTCCGCACTGAATTCTGGCGTTTTCTTACTGCTTCTTTAGGATACTGGCTGCTTGTCATTGGAGACTGGCTGTTTTCATTTTCATCCATGTCCTTTGGTGAAAAACTTAGGGGGAAAGGGGGGGAGAAAGGGTAAAAGATTACTGAATTTAACATAAAGGCATTAAAACATTTTACACAAGCCAAATGCAGTCCATTTGCAGGGGCTGGAGGCCCAGGTATGTCCATTCTCTCCCTCTCTCCCCTTCTCTCTCTCTTTCTCCTTCTCTGTCTCTATTCTATCTCTTAAAGCTTGCAAATAAGTCAATTAAAATATTTTTAAACATTTTACATAGTATTCTCACCTAATAATATTTTCCCCCAAAATTTATCTCTATGAACTTGAAATTTCTTCCTACAAAATATAATTTTAGGATCCAGTATTACTGCTTCCTACAAAGAAGTGTTTGTCTTACTACTATACTAGCATTCCAGCCTCAAAAATCCCTTTCACGTCTGCAATCTTAAGTAACATATTTCCTTAAATAGCACTTGAACAAATGAAATGTTCAATTTCAATGACACTCTATAGAATGGACTGAAGCACTGCTGTGGTTTGGATGTGAAATATCCCCTAAAAAGGTTCACGTGTTGAAGGCTTGGATCCTGTTGTTATTCAGTGTTCAGTGGAGGGGCCTTTTGAGAAACAATGGATCATGAGAGCTCTGCCTTCATCAATGAACAAAATCTACTGATGGATTCAACATCTTAATAGAGAGCTGTTTCTGCCATTGATGGAACTTCGCCTGATCTGTAAGCTGAAATAAATCACCTCTTCCCATAAACAGTCTGGTTGGATATTCATCCCAGCAATGTGGAGTTGACTGCAACACTCAGTAATTCAAGTGACTTACACATTAAACTCCATTAAACGTAGTCATTTTTTATACTGATGATAACCTGTTACCTATGCCACTAGAAAGTAACAAATCCAAATCTCAGGAAAGGAGATAATGCATTGAGAAACATTTCAATAACGTACTAACAATAAAAATTCTAATTAATTCAGATTTAGAACTGCCAAGCTAGTGTAGAGTGTACCCTAGTAGCTACATGTTTTGAGTAAGTTTCTGCCCTCTCAGTACCATGATTATTTTTTTGTTCATTTATAATATGAAGATGAGAGGCTGGGAAGATGCCTCAGTCAATAAAGCGCTTGCTGAGCAAGCATGAGAACTGGACTTTGATCCCCAGAACACACTATCAAAAGCCAGGTATAATCCTGAGTGTTAGCTGGAAGGCAGAGCCAGTGGATCCCTGGGACTCACTGGGCAGCCAGTCTAACCTACCTGGTGAGCTCCAGGCCAAGGAAAGACGCTGTCTCAAAAAGGTGGATGGTGCCTGAGCAATAACAGCCAAGACCGTCCTCTAGCTTCCGCATGCACTTGCACCCACATACGCCCATGCATCCACACACACATAAAATAAAAAGGTAAAAGATTACCTGCTTCTAGGATTATGGAGCAGACAACTGAAGCACATACCAGCTGTGGTAGTTTTGAATAGATGTCCCCCGATATAATTTATTATAATTGTGTTTATTATAATTGTAAATTGTCTCCGCTCTCTGGCTAGAGGAGGTGTCACTTTGGCCTGGCCTCCTGGGGTCTAGCCCTGAGGTATTTCAAATTGGATACAAAATTCTAGGGATACATATGCAAAACAGCAGCCAGAACCCAAGTCTGGCAGCTCTGCTATTTGTGAGTTACAGTATTACAGTATACTTGCTTGCTTCTGAAGGTACTGTCTCTGTCTCTGCTTGGATCTGTGAAAAGAGGCCAGCCTTTTTCCTTAACTTCCCCTGGACCTATTATTTCAATAAATACTTTCCTCTCCAAAATTGTGCCTGGTTTGGAGATTCATCCCAGCAGTGTGTGGCTGACTACAACACCAGCCAACCAGCCGTAGCTGCTGCCACTGATGGCACCCAGGTAAAGCCAGATGTACAAAGGGGTGCATGCGTCTGGAGTTTGTTTACAATGGCAGGAGGCCCTGGTGTGCCCAAACTCACTCTCTGTCTGCCTCTCTCAAATAAATAAATAAATAAATAAATATGGTTTTAAGTAGTAAAGAATGCAATAAAAGTATGAATTTACCTGCCACACATTTTATTTCCTTCCTATTGTGTTAAGCAAATGTTCTCTTTCTAATTGGTTTAAATACAATGCATACCCATAACACACCTTTTTACCTTAAAAAGATCAAAAGATAACAGAAAGCTAAATATTATTTTTATGGCTACAAGGGAGAGAAAGGGAAAGAACACAAACCCCAGAAGGAACATGTACACAGATCCAAAACGTTTTTCCCTCAGATGTTAGAGTAAATAGTCTGGAGTCTGGAGAATAATCACTATGATGAAGAGAAACCACACACACACACACACACACACACACACACACACACACACACACTGCTGTCTGCAGGAGTGCCTAGCAGTGCAGTGAGACCAACAAGCTTCCTATCCTAAGCAAATAACCTTTCTAGCTCTCCATTTTCTCACCCATAAAATACCTATCTATCTGTGGAGGTTCAAAGGATTAAATGACACAACATACATAAAGTATATGGCACACATAACTGCTCACTCCTTTTTCTCTAACCTAGTAACCTGGCCAAAAATCTAAATTCTTGAAGTTTTTGCTACAGTGTATCATGTTCTGGATGAGGTACTCTTGTAATTTACAAGATACAGGATATAATTTAAGCATAGGCTGAAGACTTTACAAAGGCAAAAGCAATGAATAGCCACTAAACTCCATTTCATTTAACAGATGAAAACAATCAAGTTAGACAGTTTAAATTACTTTCCAGCAAGATAATATGTCTAATAGGTAGAGCTGGCCTTATGTTACCCACTGTGATAATAAGTAGTTTATGAGATATATGTACTTGTTACATACATATACATGTGTATATCTTTACACACATATTCAAACACAGATATAGTTATACCAAATATAGGAAAATTCTTGCTCATGGCTTTACACAACAAAATAAAGGAGAAAAGCAAGTGAGTATTTTGCTTCAAAGATCAAATATCATCAAAAACCATCAACACAAGTAGTTTTGTTATGTTTGATAGTCTCATATAGCTAGGACATCAGAAGCAGGAAAGGCTTGTAAGCGTGAAGGCCACCTTGGCACCTGGCCCGCCATGTTAGGGAGGTCTGTCGACAAGGTGGAAGGTACTTTCACAGGGGTTCTTTAGGAAGGACAACTCTGGTAGCAGGGTGAAAAATGAAAAGGAGAGACTAAAAGTTGGAACCAGGGAGATGGATTACTGTCTAGGAAGCAGAAAAAGCTTAGCACACCAGCTAATAGCAAGGCTCCAGGCTACATAGTTCATGTGTTTTGTTTTTTCACTTAAATTAATAAGTCTCTTAGCTGGGCATGGTGGCACATGCCTTTAATCCCAGCACTATGGAGGCAGACATAGGAGGATTGTCATGAGTTCAAGGCCACCCTGAGACTACATATTGAATTCCAGGTCAGCCTGGACTAGACTGATACCCTACTTCGAAAAACCAAAAATAAATTAATTAATAATAAATTGTCTCTTAGCAAGTCCTCAATGGAAATATTATAATCCCAGTTTTTAACTGAAGCATCAAGAAGTAGAAAGCATCCTAGTCACTAAAAGGTGAGGAAATAGAAGAAAAGATAAATAATAAACCCAAGAACCATTTTTTAAAGTGCAATCAGTCATATTTGTATATATCTGGATGGGTACAAATTCTGGATCCTGAGGGGAGCGGTAGGGTACTGAAGTGGAAGGAGGGACTGGAGAGATGGCCCAGCCTAAAGTGGGAGAAGTCAGAACTGGCAGCACCCTAATCAATGCCAACCTTGAACCCATCAAACTTGAAGCAGGGTTTTCGATCATGGAGAAGCAAGACTCCAGTGAAAATGAATGACCCTGGGTTCCAAACTGCTTTGAGGACAGTCAGAGAGCAAAAGGAGAGACGGGTGGAGAGTAAAGAATGGAAAAAAAAATATTTCGTGATCTGTTTTCCTCCTAGACAGCTTTCTCAAAAATGTCCCAGTGACTAATTGAAAAGAAGGGATCAATGCAGGGGTGACAGCAGAGGGGGTACAAAGGAGGGTAGAATTTTAATCATGGTATATATATTTTATTTATTTATTTATTTATTTATTTATTTATTTATTTATTTATTTGAGAGAGAGACAGACAGACAGACAGAGGCAAAAAGAATGAATATGGGCATGTCAGGGCCTCCTGCCACTGCTAATGAACTCCAAATGCATGTGCCACCTTATAATCTGCTTTACATAGACAGTGGGGAAATGAACCCAGACTGTCAGACCTTGCAAGCATGTGTGTTTAACTGCTGAGCCATCTCCAGCCTTGTTATGTATATTTATAAAGGTTGTTAATAAAAAAAATTTTAAAGGCACATACAAAAATATCTACTGCTTCGTGTACCTCCCATTCACTCCAGCTTTCAAACCCATAGATGAAACTGTATCTACATACCAAATAGCCATCCCTTTACACCCTCCCGGAACCCCCCGAAAAAGCACACGCAAAGTCTAGTCTTAGGGAGAAATAATCCTTTTAAAAACATCTAAAACAAACAGAAAAAAAGGGAGAGGCCTCAAAGGGTTTCTTCTGCCTTAAAAGCAAAAGTCCAAAAGGTAGTTCCTTCCAAAGGCTATGTATGAGATTCTAGCACTGCCCACATTCTCCTCTCCTCCACACACTGGCCCTTAACACACTTTCTCAGATGCAATGAGTGCCCAGGGCCTTTGCAGATGGCTATTTAAAATATGTGTGGGATGGGAAGAGGGGTGTGTAGAAATCAACTATTACAGGAATATGGGTTTCTAGGAAAGATATCCAGCAAACACAAAATGATAGCATAACGACGCACCATTTAAGTGATTCCCAGCAACCGGAACGATAGGAAGAAGAGCCATGTGAAAAACTGAACCCTGACAACCTGGAGGAAGAGTACTGGAGGGCCACTCAGTCAGTGTGCAGGATGACACACTCTGCCACCAGGTGAGCAAGTGACAACCTGAGCCTCATCACATAGAGACTGTGATGAGAACTGGGTCATCCAAGAAAGCCCCTCATACTATTAGTTTCCTAGGCATGTGTTAGGAGCTACAGCAACAATCACATAAGGAACATCAGCAACTACCAGAGGAAATGTCATTAAAAACTAGAAATGAGGGCTGGAGAGATGGTTCAATGGTTAAATGCTTGCCTGCAAAGCCTAACAACCCAGGTTGAATTCCCTAGTATCCATGTAAAGCCAGATGCACAAAGTGAGGCATGCATTTGGAGTTCATTTGCAGTGGCTGGAGGCCCTGGCATGCCCCTTCTCTCTGTCTGTCTCTCTTCTCTCTCTGCTTGCAAATTAAAATTAATTAATTTAAAAAATAGCAAGGAGCCGGGCATGGTGGTGCACACCTTTAATCCCACCACTCAAGAGGCTGAAACAGGAGGATTGCTGTGCATTCGAGGCCAGCCTGAGACTAAAGAGTGAATTCCAGGTCAGACTGGGCTAGAGCAAGACCCTAAAAATAAAAAAACTAAAAATAAAGACTTATATGCATGCTCTTGCTTCCAACTACACTTGAGCTTTTCAGACTCAATCTGTTACTAAAAGGACATTAATTCCATCTAGTAATTACCAAGTGCATTCTCTACATTTCTTCAAACATTAATTGACTATTTAATAGCAGAGCGGCTTAGCCCCTAGATCCCTAAGCAAAGGGAGATCTGAGCTATGACATTTAGTGAAGACAAATCAGCCAAGTACAAATATTTTACTTCAATAACTGCACACATGGGTAAAATGTGCTCCAAAAACAAGAATTCTCTTATCCAAAGGCAAATGTTTCATACTTTCTTCTTTGACATTTAAGATGTGCCAACTCCCTACAATTGAATGTACTGATTTATAATTTAAAAAGTTAAAGAAAAAACAAGTCACAATAGTACAATATATGTTTGGGATTTCAACATAATCATAAATTATGAAGTAGCAGATTAGCATTCCTACAGTAGACACAAAATAAATGAGTAATTATTATATAATAATAAAGATGCTGATACTATATTTAGGAAATAATCAGAATTATATTTTCAAATACCTCTGAGTAACATTACATTTACAATTTCATATTTGTTCTTATCATTATTCAGAGAAAGACCCTTTTTCTACAACGGTACATAAGATAGCTGACAAAACCATTTCGATTCACTGAAATGTCTACAGAGGACTTCAGGAGAGTAAAACGAAACTGTTCTCATCCTTCATATTCAGTAGGACTCCAGGAGAACCCCACCGACACTGAGGACACTGGGGGGGGAGGCCAGATATGTCTGCAAATGAGCACAATGAAAGGGAGTGTGTTCTGTGGGAGGTACAGACACAATATACACCACCCAAGAAAGCACTGCATTGTTTACCACTGAATTTCATTTGTAACTTACTTTATTATGTCAAGAAGTGAAAGGCAGGGAAGCAAACAGAAAGCTTATACAGAATCTAGGAGCACACTAGACCTAAGTAATAACAACATTCAAAAAGTAATCAATATTTGAGAAAGTATGTTGATAACTTATTTTCTACCTGGACTGATTATTTACCCCACATAAAAGAAGTGTAGTTTAAAAAAAAAAAACAAAGAATAGGAAACACAACTTAATATGTGGTAATCTTGTTAGTCTTATTTGAGTTTATGTACTAGCTAAATAAGACCTTATTAAAGACAAGTAGAAAAGCAAAGAAAAAAAAAGAGTAATCAAGAGTTTGGGATATCTAAATTAACCTATGCTGATCTCACTCTCCAATGGAGATTCTGTTTGTATCTTTCAGAATGCAGCGAGAGGGTTGTGGCTCTTCCAACCCTACCAATGAACCGCATGCCAATAGCTGACATCCTGGCAAGAGATGAGCCACCCCAGACCTACCGTGGAGGATCCATATGGAATCCCACAGAGAATGATGGGACAAACAAGAGTCCCATAACCACAGCCAATCAGTCAACACAGGATAAGCCAGACAAACACCAACAATTTTCAATATAACCTAAAGCAGAAGTACAGGGACCCCTAAGACCTCAACAATAAAGCAGCCTTAATACTTACCCACCATGACTCAGGGAACTGAGTGGAAGAGGGGGCGGAAAGATTGTAAGAGCCATGGTGGGGGAGAATTCCCAGAGACATCTCCCCCCTCAGTAACTTCACACTAAGGTGGGTAGAACTGGGTTGACTCCTAGGATATCCATAATCCCCTACCCCATGGACTGATCCAGACTGCCCACGGAGGAGGATATCCAGTTGATTGGTGATAGGAAAGAGGGACATTGGGGAAATGGGGATATCAACTTATTGTTCATTCATTAAATTTATCTCATTATGGATAATAAAAAAAAAGAGGTTGGGAGATAACTCAGTAAGTAAAGTGATTGTTATGCAAGCATGAGGAAGTGAGCTCAGATCCCCAGCACCCACATAAAATGCCAGTCACGATGGCACACGCCTATAATCCCAGAGCTGGGGAAGCAGAGACAGGCAGATCCCTAAGGTTTGCTGGCTTGCTTTGGAGAGCAACTGAGGAAGACGCCCAACGTTGGCCACTGCCTCCATACACCAGTGAACACTCATGAAAGTACACACACACACACACACACACACACACACACACATATGTACACACGATAAAAGTTGAAAATCTATTGAGTCAAAACTACATTAGAAGCCGGGCATGGTGGTGTATACCTGTAATCCCAGCACTCAGGAGGCTGAGATAAGAGGATGGCTGCGAGCTTGAAGCCAGCCTGGGCTACAGAGAATGTTCCAGGTCAGCCTGGGCTAGAGTGAGACCCTGCTTCAAAAAAAAAAAGTAAAATAAAATAAAAATCTTCTGTCTGAGTTAGGAACAAAACAACATAAACGAACACCTTAAGAACCAAGGCCCTTTAAAGGCACCACTTAGAAGCAAACAACTGAACTCTCTGGGATAACCAAATTAAAATTATGGCAAATTTAGAAACTATACATCCAATATTTATTTAAATAACAAAATAATTTCTTCTGTAAGAACTGCAAAATAATACCTGATATACAGAATTATGTAGTTCGAGAGGTTGTTGGTGAAGGATGAGAAGACCACTAAGCTGGTGCCTGTGGAAACTGAAACCAGATTTTAATTATGTTAAATATGTAAATGATCTGAAATGTCCATTCTCTAGTTCTCAAACCAATACTTTAACAAAAGTATGCCTCTAAAATGTGGGTTTTCTTTTTTCTGTTGACTTTGTTTCAATCACAGGAAAAGGAAAGTTTCCTGTGTAAAGCATAATGCATAGAGGGGGAGTGGAGCTGTCTTCATAGCTCCTTACTGAAAGGACAGGGAACGAGAAAAACTGCACAGTTCAATTACTTTTTACCTTCCGTTCTAGCTCCAACTTCTACCGTAATGAATTCCATTACCTTTAAAAAGTCACTGAACACTAGAGAGGCTCACTGTCAGTCAACTGTAAAATGAGAGGTCTGGTACTAAGAAGGTCCCTTCTACCTCTAAAACTGAAATAATCTTTGGCCACACCAAGCGCCAGCACAAGCCACCAAACACCTGTCCCCTCTCCCTGGACTTTGCCCTCCCCAGCCTCACCCAGTTTCCACACCCTGGAAGGAAGATCCAGTAGCTCAGCCAGTCACTTCCCCAGTTGACAGGCAAAAACTACACAAAGTATTTTCACCTGAGAACAGTAAAGTCACTGGAAGAAAAAGGTGGTTACAGAGGCTTCAAGGTGGGCCAGGAAGCATTCAAAGCATGAGATGTCAAAAGGCATTTCCTAACAAACCTGATACAAACAGACATTACACTTTGAACCTTTAAGAGCTCATATCTAACTGGAAAGACTGCTGAAAGCACTTGTCGAGTCAGCTTTACCTAAGCTCTCCAGGTGCTGGGGGAAATGAGCTCCTGACCTATGACCAGCAGCCATACAAATTTCTACTTACTACATGTTGTGTTTATAGAAAGGTCAGCTCTGAAGGATGAGAATCTACAGGTCTTTAGAATAAGGCATTCCCCAAACCACTGGCCCAAATTCTCAGAACAATGAAGAATCCTTCTCCTTACATGCCAAGTCCTGTGATGCTTGTGCAAAGGTTCAAAACCTTTTGAATGTGTGGCCAACATGTTGCAGGGGCCTGCTGATGAGGGAGAAGGGTGGAAAACAAGAAAGTCACAGGAGGAGAGGACATTTGAGCTCCTGATTCACTTATAAGGAAGTGGCAGAAGGGCCACTGTTACTTTGTCATGGGTGTCATGGTGACCCATCCTTCTGAAAGAAAAGACAACAACACACCCACAAACACACACACATTAAAAAACAAAACAGGGGAGCTTTCACAAGGAAACAAGCCCTAAGGTACACTGGTATCTGAACACTCAGCCATGCCCTGCCTCCCCAGCATAGTTTCAGTAGGAGGTCTGGAGACAGCCACAGAAGGAAGATCAACTAACAAAATCTAGACATTCAAAGGGGCTTTGAGAACCACCCCCAAGTTCAATTCAGTACCTCTGTTTAAGAACAGCAGGGGCCATGTAGTAAATTATAAAAGCATATTTTAAAATGCAACATAGTTAAATATACTTGACTTGGTTATCAGAAAAAGGTTACCAAGAAAAGAACACAAAAAATTAAAGATATTTATTTCCCAACTTTATTCCTTTCTAAGCTTCAGTGTCAGTAAATTCAGTTCAGTTAGCTCAGTAAGCCTTCAATCACCTTACACTCTAAACACTTTGATAAAGGTTAGTAGGAAATATCATTTTTAAGTTTTCATACTGATATATGTGAGCTGAAGACAATGGCTTGAATAAACTGAAATGGAATCAACTCTGGAATGTTTTCATTTTGATATCTGAGTAAGAGAAAGCCTAGTGTTCCTGAGATTCACACAGATTTTAAATAGAAAAGGACAATTCTCCCTAAGATTCCTACCCAATCCCAAACTCCTTGTGCCCTCTCCAGCCCTTCTGGATTCAGCAGGAGGCTCTCATTAACCTTGACAGTCTTCTGGCTTTGAAAATAATGGTCCTGTCCACCCCACTCCATCCCTTCACATCCTTTCATTGCCCTAGAAATGAAAACCTACTAATGTCTGCCACATATTCCTAGGACTTTGCCCAGGGATTAAAGCTCTACCTAAAGAGATTCTTTTGCTCAAAAATGTCTACCACAGGGACAGGCTACAAGGCAAGCAAGGCCAGCTACCGAGGAATCTTTAAATAAAGAATGCCAATTCTTTATTTAAAATGCCTCTTCTACCTCTTACCTCAGTGTCCCCGACTTCCTCTCTGTGGTCAAAACGGTTGTCAAGAAAGGATCTGATCTCCAGAGCCTGACTGATAATCCTTTCTAGAATATTTCTTAATCCAGAGGGTACAAAGGTAGCCCTGTTGCCTACCTCTAATGACACCAAAGCCATGCAGAAAGCACATCACAGGTACCTGTGGAGCTTTGAAAATGATGCCTGAGACTACTGAATGAAAATGGGGCCCCTGCAGGTACTTTGGGAAAGCTCCAGGGTGATTCTGGTGGACAGTCCTTTAAATCATTAGGCATCAGCAAAAAGGGCGTTCAGACATTTGGGAGAGCCCAAAAGGTCTTTGTGGTTCCACAGAATTTAGGCTAGCCTGGGCAGGTACCCACCCTGAAGCCTCTCTTCCTGCTGTCCCATACCCCCGCTAGGACTGGGATGAGTGAGCGCCTTCCTTACACAGTGTAAAGTTTAACAGATCACAGGTTTATAGTCAATCCAGGTGAGTCCCAGATGCAACTCTGTTCCCAGAAGCCAAGGCAAGGCAGAAAAAAAAAATTGTAATAAAGGAGATACAATCCGAATACAGCCAGTAATAATTCGTGTTTTCTACAAAAATACCTAGTGGCCAGTACATGAGTACTCAGCAAATATTTATAGAATGAACAAAGGAAGAACAGAGCTCAATCTCCTAATTGCTCTTCATGGGGTAGAGCTCATTATTTTTTAAAGATCACCTGCTGGGGATCAAACAAAAGAATCAAGCAAAAATTACTAGAGACAAAATGCAAACAGACACCCCAACTAATTAAAGAAAATAAAACCTGAGGGCTGAAGACATGACTTAGATGTTAAGGCGTTTGCCTGCAAAGCAGAAGGACCCTAGTTTGATTCCCAGTACGCGCGTAAAACCGGATGAGCAAGATGACGCATGCTCTGCATCTGGAGTTCATTTGCAGTGGCTGGAGGCCCTGGCGGGCCCATTCTCTCTCCCTGTCTGCTTTTCTTTCTCTCTCTCTCTCTCTCCCTCCCTCCCTCTCTGTCTCTGTCTGTCTCTCTCAAATAAATTTTAAAAAATAGTTTTTT
>PVHP010044784.1:0-13950 GCA_004024765.1 Zapus hudsonius | reverse complement strand
CCTCCCTCCCTCCCTCCCCCTCTCTCTCTCTTTCTCTCTCTCTCTCTCTCTCTCTCTCTCTCTGAAAATAAATAAATATTTTTTTTAAAAAGCCCTGTCCGCCGGGCATGGTGGCGCACGCCTTTAATCCCAGCACTCGGGAGGCAGAGGTAGGAAGATTGCTGTGAGTTCGAGGCCACCCTGAGACTACATAGTGAATTCCAGGTCAGCCTGGACTAGAGCAAGACCCTACCTCGGGGGGGGAAAAAAAAAGCCCTGTCCTCACAGATTACTGTAACTAAAGAGACAAAACAATAAACTATCATGTCTGAAGATGGTAACTGCTCCTGAGAAAAATGAAGGGAAGACATGCAAAGCAAAGTCTAAGTGAGCCACAAGAAGAACGATGGAAGTACCCAGACGTCAAGAGCTGACATCATGAGGGGTGAGGAGGTATTCTAATATCATGAAGCACAAAAGACTGTCCCAAGGAAATGGGCAATGAAAAGCAGAGGAACACAGTCTGCTGCCATGAGTAGGCTGACCACACTTCCTGCTGGGAGAGAACAGTGAACCAAGAAAGAAGCACGTGTGCAATGGAGGAGCCAAAGCCTGGGGGAGATAATCAATAGCTTTTAAATTCAGCCAAATATTCCTCTTAGTGAGGGGGAGCCCTTAACTGGAACTGGGGACTTAGGGCCATATGCACTGGGAGCCAGACTCTTGGGCCCCCAAGGAGAGATGCACTAAGCGAGTGATAGACGGAGAGGCCACTAAAAATAGAATCTAGCTAATTCAGAAATGTGTATCTCAGTTAACTCTCCGATGGAGATTGTGTTTCTATCTTTCAGATTGTCAGGAGAAAGCTGTAGCCCATCCAACCCTAAAAATGAACCACAGGCCAATAGCTGACATCTTGGCAAGAGATGAGCCACCCCAGACATACCGTGGAGGATCCATATGGAACCCTGCAGAGAATGATGGGATGAACAAGGGACCTATAGCCACAGCCATTCAGTCAACACAGGATAAGCCTGTGAGACAGACACCAATGATTTTCGACACAACCTAAAGCAGAAGTACAAAGATCCCTAAGTTCTCAACAATAAAGCAGCCTTAATACTCACCCACCATGACTCAGGGAACTGAGAGGAAGAGGGGGCGGAAAGATTGTGAGAGCCTTGGTGGGGGAGAATATCCAGAGGCATGGCCCCACTCAGTAACAACATACTAGGGCCAGCAGAACCAGGCTGGCTTCTAGGCTATCCATGGTCGCCTGCGCCAAGGACTGATCCAGATTGCCCACGGAGGAGGATATCCAGCTGATTAGGGATGGGGAAGAGAGGCATTGGTGAACTGAGGATAACAACTCATTGTTTGCCCATTAAATAATGTAACCCATTATGGACAATGAAAAAAAAGAAAAGCAGAGGAAGAAATATGTGCCAGGGAAACAGAAAAAGAAATATAGTACAAAATAAATAAATAAAATAAATATCCCTAAATAAATTCAGTGTAAACAAAAATAACAACCAAAATATATTGTTCTCTATGCTACAGCACAGTGATGACTGCAGCTGGGGAAGCCAGGACCCGCTGGAAGACCATGGAGGAGGGAGAGGAAGCATCCAAGAGGTCTGGAAGATGCATACGTTACAGAGTTCAAAAATAAAGACAAAAAAAAGATTGAAGGGAAAACAATACTAAAACTTGGACAAAAGCAAAAGGATGTGAAAATAACCTAACTATTTCTAAAAAAGTAAAAGCATTCAATGTTTTTAAAGAGTTAGGAGTCAGGGTATCAGCCAGATATACAGAGCAAGGCCACAACTATTCTCTCTGCTAATGCAAAAGTAAGAGATAATATGGGGGTGGAACCAGGCAATAGCTCAGTCAGTAAAGCGCTTGCCATATAAGCATAAGGGCCTGAGGTCAGATCCCCACACCCACATTTAAAAAATGGGCATGGCGGCTGTCATGGTTTGATCCAAGTGTCCCCCACAAACAAATGAATGTGTTCTGGATAATCTATCCTCAGTTGATGGCAGTTTGGATTTTACAACCTCAACAGAGCTGTGCTGTTGGGGGTGGGCTTATGGGGATTATAAACCAGCTTCCCCTTGCCAGTGTTTGGCACACCTTCCTGTCACTGTTTCCAGTGCTGTGGCAGAGGTGATGTCCACCCCTCTGCTCATGCCATCGTTTTCCCTGCTAGGATGGAGTTTCCCCTCGAGTCCATAAGCCAAATAAAACCATTCTTCCACAAGCCGCTTTTGCTTGGGTTCTTTCTGCGCAGCAACTAGAAAGCTGACCGCAACAGTGGCATAGTGCTGGGAATGAAGAGATTGGAGGATCCTTGGGACTTGCTGGCCAGCTAGTCCAATCAGGAGAGCTCCAGGATCAATGAAAGACCTTGTCTCAAAAACAGGTTAAGAGGCTGGATAAATAGCTCAGTGGTTAAAGGTGCTTGATTTCAAAGCCTGACAGTATGGGTTTGATTCCCCAGTACCCATGTAAAGCCAGATACACAAAGTGGCACATGCATCTGGGGTTCACTTGCAGTGGAACGAGGCCCTGGTGTGCCCATTTTCTTCTTCTCTTTCTCCCTTTCCCTCTTCCCCTCCCATCCTCCCTTCCTCCCTCACCCCTCTTATCTTTCTCTTTCTGTCTCTCCTTGCAAATAAATAATTAAATTTAAAAAATTAAATAAGGTGAAGAGAAGCTGGACATGGCGGCATGTGCCTTTAACCCCAGCACTCAGGAAGCAAAGGTAGGAGGATCATGATGAGTTTGAGGCAAGCCTGCAACTGCAGAGGGAATTTCAGGACAGCCTGGGCTAACGTGAGACCCTGCCTCAATAAACAAAAAGAAAACATAAAAATAAATAAGGCGAAGGGAGATTGAGGAAGACACCCAATGTCAGCTTCTGACTCCACACCACACGTGCACACACACTCCTGCGCACACACACATGAACACGTGCACACATGCTCCTGCATACATATGAACATGTGCACACACACAGTCCTGCACGCACATGAACACGTGCACACACGCTCCTGCACAAACATGAACAAACACTCCTGCACACATGTGGACACATGCACACATGCTCCTGTATTGCCTGTATTTCCTTCACAAAAGCCTCTAAAATGGAACAAATTTGTTACATTTTTAGCTTCATCTTATTTTCCTTACTTTGGACAAGATGATAGAAAACATTTATATAGCCCAATAGCCAGCTGATCTATGACTATTAACCAACTCTTCTAGAATCAACTGCTTCTACATTGTGTACAAAAATGTAAGATTATCATAATACCCAATATTTAAAAGCTGCCAAGGAAATTATTTTAGCATGTGAATAGAGCTCAAACTAGTTGTAGATTTCCTTATAGCATGTATATATGTAAATATATGTCTGCTATATATAAATATAACCTACTTTTCCATTTAAAAGAACAGTATTATAAGTTAACACAGAGATAATCCTGGTGTGCACAATTGTTACAGTGTGGAGTGTTATGATTACACATCCACCCTGGGAAAGAGGCATCAATAGGTAACTGCTGCACACGGCAACAACTGCTCTGTCTCCACAATACTTTGACAACTATGATTTATGGGAAGAGTACTGCACTTGGGAGCTAAAGAACATCATCAAGTGCTGGTCCTGACATTTATGAAGGCCTAAACAAGTCTCTTAACCTTTCTGTACCTGAGAGTCTTGATCTACAAAATGGAAATTTAAAAATCTGTATCTCATGTGGTTTTGTTAAGGTTTTGTGAGGTACTAACCCTGAAAGTTTTATAAACCATAGGTTACAAAATTGTTTAGACTTCAAAATTTATTAATAAAGAACTAAAAGCCTTCAAACCACCAACCACCACCCCCACTTCCCCCACCCAAAAAAATGCACAATTAACACCTGACATGTTAAGTCTCAAAGTTTGGTAAGCATGTCTCGGCGCCTCTCTTTATAACCTTACCTTCGAATGAGCAGGCCCGCTTTCACTCAGAAGTTTATACTGGGGTTGGAGGCTATTGAAGCGGGCTAACTCATTTACCAGACACATTGGAGTTTTCTCTTTGGGGTTTGCCATTTTATCGTGGAGAGAAGCTGTAAATAAAAAGCTGTAAAGTTTTTGTCAAGAATGACTTTACAAAGTGGAAGAAAAACTAGTGACTAGACTGAAGTCAGATGGTACATCTGAATTATTCTGATGAATTTATATTTAAATTTTTGAATCATCTAATGTCTTCCATGACATGCAACATAAGAATGTAGCATAATCAGAAACTAAGGCATCTTCTTTCTTAAGAACCTAAATTGCTCTCTATACATAAATATAACAGCATACTTAAAGATCATAAATTATATTAACTTTTACTTTATAACTTTTTTCCTCTCAAGAAATTTTACCATCAAAAGATAGGTCTCTTGATTCTTATTAATATGAAACTAAATTTTGTCTAACTTGCTTTTTTGGGAGACAGGGTCTCATGTATCCTAGGCTGGCCTTGAACTCAAACTCACTATGTAGCCAAGGATGGCCTTGAATTCCTGATCCTCCTGCCTCCAGCCCAAGTGCTAGGATTGTAGGCATGCACCACTCAGTTCAGTTCATGTAGTGCTGGGAGAATCAAACCCAGAGCATAATGTATGCTAGGCAAGAACTCTATCAGTTAAGTTAATCCCCAGTATAAATTTTGTCTAGCTTTGCTCTTAAATTTTTTTCTTCCCATTTTGAAGCAGCATATTAGTAAAAGCATTCTAAACTTGGGAATCAAGTCCTAAGAGTAAATGTTAGTTCTGCCAAGTATCTCTGGTAATCCTAAGCAAATTAAACCACCTTTTGCTTTGTTTTAAGGAAAAATTGAAAACAAAACAGAAATAATAGTATGTAAGTGTGGTGGTGCATGCATATAAGCCCAGCACAAGGAAGGATGAGACAGTAGGATTTCAAGGTCTAGGCCAGCATGGGCTAACCAGCAGGACCCTGCCTCAAGAGCAACAACAAGAAGCAGAAAATTATAATTTAACAGATATACACATACTATTGCCCAGAACTAAAACAGCATTTTCCACATTTGCTTTCAACTTTATCTTACTATAGTTATCAATCTTTTCTCTTTACTATTAAAAAAAACAGTATTCCATTTCAGTTAAGTTCCTTTTATCTTTACCAGAGATAACTATCTGAATTTCAAACATACTCCTCTAGGATACTGTAAAACACATTTATAATCATGCATGTATAGTCACGAGAAAATGCAGTCTTGATATATTTGGTTTCTATTCACATAAACGCATTATAAGTCACACATTAGGATTTGATGATCTAGTGCGTATCTTTAACTGCTACAGAATTTCCATAATATTGTCATGGGTTTTCATCCATTACTACTGTTACCATTCATGACTCTTAGAAGAACATATTTTGAAATGGCTCTCAGAATGCTTGTGCCACACATCCTTACCATGGTTCATGAGAACTGTGCAAAGCCTGACATCCAGGTTCAGTTCCCCAGTGTCCACATAAAGCCAGATGCACAAAGGGGTGCATGCATCTGTAGTTGGTTTGTAATGGCTGGAGGCCCTGGGGCATCCATTCTCTCTGCCTGTCTCTCATTCATCTCTCTGCTTGTAAATAAATAAATAAATTTTTACAAAGAAAAAGAGCACTTTCAGGATGAAAAGATCTCTACTTCAAAGTAAAAAGCACATGGACTCACACTGCAAATAAATTAAGTGCTCCTGCTTTCAGAGGTGACAGTCAGCAACTTTTCTGGCATTGGCTAACTCACCATGAACTCCCAAAAGAAAACAAATGATGTTTATCAAGTCTCATGTCAGCCAGGTGTAGTGGCACACAACCTGAATCCCAACACTCAGTGGGCAGAGGCAGGTGAATCGCAGCAAGCACAAGGCCAGTCAAGGCTAACAAATGAGACCCTATCTCAAAAGAGACAAGAGGGACAGAAGGAAGGAGGGAGGAAGGGAGGGATGGAAGCAAGGAAAGAAGAAAGGGGAGTCTTGTGTTATAATTCCTCTTGCTGATCCTAATAGCAAAATTAAAATAGTTGCATTCTATTAAATATTTAAAATGTAGTGCCTGGGCTAGCTCAGTCAGTACAGCTTAAGACTCTTGAAATTTTAATTTTTACATTTTAATGTAGCTTTCCAGAGGAACTAGCTCCAAATACTGTATGCAGAACTCATGTTTAAGATACTAAGGTAACTACAGCATGCAGTATTTTTGAAAGACACAGTATGAAATGTTAAACCTCAGTTAATTTTTCTCTTCGTGAAATACTCTTAAATATGGCCACATATTATACTTTATTCATGCTGATAAAGACCATTAATAATCAGTAATTATTTATAATACTATACATTAAATTATAAATTATATAATCTACCCTATTACCAAAATTATCTAAACTGACCCAAGATAAAGTGTCTCTAAGATTTATATATAACAATAAAGTCATCAAGTGCTGAAAATCCAGAATTCTACAGCATCTGATCACTGACCTTAACATTTGCTTCAAACTATTGTTGAGCTTTAAAAGCTGCAGAATTATTAAATGCCTTTCAAAATGAAAATCCGCTTTAAAAACTATAACATCGAGCCTCACTGAGGGGCCATGTTCAAATACACCACCAAGGAATTCATGTGCCTGAGGTAGAGCCTCATCCCAAATCCTTAAAGGTATCAGACAGGTATTCTCTGACCAGTCTATCAATAAGCCTGCATTCAGGACCAAATTTACCAGTTTCTATTGGGAAGTCCCGTTCTGCCACCACCCTAGGGACAGCTACAGAAACAGACCAAGGCTTTCTCCTGTCCACTTTTGACCTGGTGCTTATTTCCATCTATGGTCAAAAGTTCTGGGCATCTACATCAAAGATGTCCATGTCTTCATTTAAATGTCACTCTTCATTCTTCCCACCAATTCAAAGCAGATTATCAAACATCCACCAGAAGTCATTTTCACATTTAAATCATTGCAAGAAAGCAGGCTCAGAAATTTATGGAAACACATCTCCACTTCTTTGACTGTTCAGGAATAATGTCCATGCAAGAATCTGGCTGATATGAAGCACTGTACCAGAGGTGATATAGGAACATTAGTGTCTTTTTCTTTGAGATAGGACTTGAAGACATTCTTCAAACACTCCAGAGCTGATTATAGCTTAGTAGTGTGGCAATTAAACAGCAAATATCTAACTAAGCAAGCTGCACAAGTCTCCCTCATCTGGACACTAGCTGTCCCATCATAAGTCATTTTATTCAGGATTCGTCCAAGGATTCTTTTAAACTTCTTCACTTTCAAACCCAGGGTCTATGTGAATAGGAAGAGCAGGTGTATCACAGTCCCTCTTTATCAGACAGCATTCAGTGTTATCAGTTAAAGGCATTCTCCTCTCCAAAATAAATTCAAAAAACACTTTAAATGAAATGCTTTATTAATACAATGTACACAAGCTATAAAGGGAGAAGTTTAAATATCTACATCATAACTAACACATAGCAGTTAAATCCAGGCAAACAAAACACTTGAAGGAGACTTTGCCCAGCTTAGATTTCCATGGTGGAGAGGCATTGGTGAAGGTGAAGAGAGTCCAGGTCCTCTCTCCTCTTCAGAAGTCATGTGAGGCACTCCATTCCAGGGGATCTGTGCAATCCAGTCTTCTTCATGGAGGTCAAAACTCTCAAACACTAAAGGATTGAAGGAGAAGACTTCTATTTCTAGATACGTGTCACTGGAAGCTGGAACAGAGCTTTTTGCTCCTTCACAAGGAAAGTTGGTCATTTTTATTTGAGGAGTCCACTGGGCTTCACTGACTTTTCTGTAGCTCTGTTGACAGTTCCCAAAGCCTTTCTGGCAATATTAGGTAAGGTTGGTGGAGCACTGAACATTTTGCCAACATTATGTTCTGAAACACGTTATCTTCCATCTAAGGCTTTGATGGGACTTTGGAGCCACACGGGTGCCTGTTTCTTCATTGTCTTAGCAAGTGGCTCTACACTGAAGCTGTATCTATCACCTTGAGTTCCTTCTCACCAGGGGCCATTTCAACACACACATTTTCATCACTGAACAGTCCCATGAAGGCCATCCTCATCACCACTGCTGAATTAGACTTATTAAAGCTTTGTTCAGATTTTTGTAATTATATTTATGAGAATTAGGCTATAGTTTCTTATTATGATTGGCTCTCATACCATAAATCCTTGAAAAATATTCCCTGAACTTCAGTATTTTTTAAATTTATATTATTGCTTCCTTAAATGTTATGCATTCTGAAACATTTATGTTTTAAACTTTCCTTCCCACGACTGTGCTGGGAATCAATCCCAGGAACTTGACTGTTAACTCTTTGGCATTGTAGTATAACCAGTGTGGATTATAGATGATATCCTGGGGAGGGGAGTTGGCATGGATGTATAACAGACAAGAATGCCCATGTTATAACTGTTTAGTTCTTGGAGTTCCTTTACACTGTTTGTTTTATACATTTTTCTATAAGAAAACAACACAGAGCTAAATAAAAATAAAGAAATATTAAGAGCCAAAATTGTTATAACTGATCAAAAATTACCTGACTGTTTTCATTGAGAGATGATTTTTGTCTTGTTTTTTGTTTTCTCTGAGGTAGGGTCTTGCTCTAGGCCAGGCTGACCTGGAATTCACATGTAGTCTCAGGGTGGCCTCAAACTCACAACGATCCTCCTACCTCTGCCTCCTGAATGCTGGGACTAAAGGTGTGTGCCACCACACCTGGCTGAGGGAAGATTTTTAAATGTAATTTGTATTTCTTTAATGTGTATAGCACTATTCAGGTTATCTACTTTCTCCTGCATCCTTGATTAACTTGCTATTCCTTTCTAGTTTCTTGGGGTTTCTTGAGATCTTTCTCCTTCCTTATAGACAGTTTAGGTGGTCTCTGCATCTATTGTCATGTTACTATTATCATTCAGTTTCAAATATTTGTGATTTCCCTCTTCATTTCTTCCTTTTTAATCATAGGTTAATTGTGTGTTACTTAATTTCCAAATAGTTGGGAATCTAATTTATTTTTACTTACTTAATTACTTGGAGACAAGGTCTCACTATGCAGCCCAAGACTTACAATCCTTCTGCCTCGTTCTCCCAAAGTCTAGGATGATAGGCTTCTATACCATGCTTGGGTGTTTGGGAGTTCTCAAAGGATCTTTCTACTAATGACTTCTAATTCTATTATAATCAGAAAATAGTCTTTTATGATGTGGATCCTTTTGAACTCACTATGAACTTTTTATAGTCTAGAATATAGTTCATTTTGGTTAATGTTGGGAACAACTATACTCTGCTCTTCTATTAAAAATGTAATCAGATCAAGTTGGATAACGGCGTTATTTAAGTCCACTTTATCTCTGGTAACTTTCTGCCTACTGGTTATATGTTATTGAGAGAGGCTACTCTCTCATAATCTATGATTACAGAGTTCTCAATTTCCTCCCGCATTTCTACTAGTGTCTGCATTATGTGCTTTCAAGTTCTATTATCAGATGCAATAAACCTTGTTATATCCTCTTAGCTGACTCCTTATAATGAAATTACTTCTCTATCCCTAGTAACGGTGCTTGCTCTAAAATCCACTTTGTCTGATACTAACTTACCCATAGTAAGTTTTTTTAAGGGTAACCTTATCTTTTTTTTTTTTAAGTTACTTGAGTTTATATTTCTTGTAGACACACATGTAGTTGAATCTTGTATACAATTTAACAATATTAGCCTTTATCCTAGGGTACTCAGACTACATGTAATTCTTCATATGGCTTGCTGAGTCTACCACCTTGTATTTTTTATTTGTCTCATTTAGTATTTGTTCTCTTGTCCAGCTGTTCTTAACTTCTGTGGGAACAATTCCCTTCCTTGCCTTGGGACTTTGAGTTGCTACCTTAGAACTGCCGTGTGCACTGCTGTCAAGTAACGTTCATCCACCTCCCATAGAACACAGAAACTATAGCTAGCTGTTCACTTCCACTTCTCTCCCTGCCACTAAGCTCCTGACATCATGTAATTTACTTTAGTTCATGTCATAAAATCCACAGTAGCTTAGTATTTTTAAAGTGCTAACAATCTTTTTAAAGTGATCTGAGGCATTTCTGATAATTTTCTCTTATGTAGAGATCCTTATCTTCACTTAGTATTATTTTTTCTGCAGTCTGAGGGTTTTCTTCTAGACATTGCATTCCTTTGTTTTTGAAACACATTTCTATGACATAAAATTCTAGGCTAATACTTTTCACCTTTCAGTAAAGGTGTTTGTCCTGTTTTCTTGGCTATATTGCTCCTTAGGAGAAACACTGTATCTTTAGCTTTTCCTCTGCGCATAGCAGGACTATGACTTTCTCAACCCTTGCATTCAGCAATTTGATTACAATGTATTATTGGTGTTTTGTTTCTTATACTTTTTTTAATATTTTTGTATTCATTTTCAAGCAGAGAGATACAGAGAGAGAAAGAGAGAGAGAGAACACCAGGGCCACCACCTTGTGGGTCTGGCCTATGTGGGTCCTGGGGAATTGAACCTGGGGCCTTAGGCACTAGAGGCAAGTGCCTTAACCGCTGAGCCATCTCTCCAGCCCTGTTTCTTATACTTTGAATCTACTTAACATAATCATCTGTATGTTTCTGGTTTCACTTAATCTGCAAAGCTTTTGGCTATTAGATTTTCTTTCAAAAAAATTCAATTAATAAAGTATTTGTTTACCTGAAGGTACTCCAGAGCACAGTAATGTTTCCTACATTTTGGTTTTCTCTCAGAAATTCATTCTGTATGGTTTCTACTGCTGTGCCTTAAAGTTCAATAATATTTTTTCTGTATTATTTGTTATATTTTAAATTTCTGATGTAGTTGTCTTCTTTACAAGTTTGATATAGATCTTTTTCTATTCTTTATTTTGAGGATTTTTAATATTTTTATTTATGTTTTTGCAAACAGAGGGACAGACAGAGAGAGAATGAGCACACCAGGGCTTCTTGCCACTGCAAACAAACTCCATATGCATGTACCACACTGTGCGTCTGGCTTTATCTGGGTACAATGGAATAGAACCCAGGCCTGCAGGTTTTGCAAGCAAGTGCCTTTGACCACTGAGCCACCACCCCAGCCCTGTTTTTGGTTTTTAAGAAAAGGTCACATATTATAGCTCAGCTGTCTTGGAACTCATGGCAATCATTCTACCTCAGCCTAGAGTGCTGGGATTACAGATATGAACCACCATACCCACCTTGTATCGGTTTTGGAAGTTATAATTGAAATGGGGACTGTTTTATAAATAAATGGAATTGGTGTAGGGTTGTTGTTGTTTACTACAGTAGTAGGAAGTGCAAGGTCTTATGAATAGTAGCCAAGCACTCTACAACTGGGCAACACCCCCAAGGGCATGTAGTCCTCAAATTCACTATACCCCTGCCTCAGCCTCACAAACAGCTGGGAGTACAGGAATAAGCCACCATGTCGAGCATGTAACTGGGTTTAATATCATCTGTTAATTATAACATTTAGTTCAACTACATATGTTTTGATTATTTACCTCATTATAGGTCAAATTTTTTGTTTCTGTATACACATAATTTTTACTAAGAAATATGCATTGTAAATTTTACCTTGTTGTATGCTAGATAGTTTTCATTCCTATTAATCTTCCTGAAATTTGTTCTAATGGAGCTAGTAATTTGGCAGTCGTGTGTTCAAGCCTTGCTTTTTTAATTTGTTAGTTGTTTCCAAAAGAGCATTCTCTCAAGGCAAACAGTGTGCTGGGCTTTTCTCCTCAGGTTTTACTTCCTGGCCACACTCTGGTACATCTCTCCTCCTGGAAAGGATCTGAGTATATAGCTCACCCCAAGTGGGACTCATTTTGTACAGCTATAACAAAATACCGAGACTGAGTAATTTATAGACAAAAAAAAAAAAGTTTGATTCCTTGCAGTTCTAAAGGCTGGGAATTCTAAGGCTGAGAGGCAGACATCTACAACAGCCTTCTTGTTGTATTATCCCACAGCTGGAGACTGAATGGCAAGAGAACAAGAGAGCAAGAGTGGACCAAATTCAGTTTTAGACCAAGCCCTAATATTTAACAGATCACGACAGTGAGCCTGTTACTAATAGCAACATAAATCCACTCAAAAGGGTAAAGCCTGATGGCCATCCAAACGCCCATTGCTCCTCACGGCTCACTGGGGACTAAGTCCCCAGCACTTTTAACTTTGGGAGCCATGTTCAAACTGTAACACTTGTTTCTCGCCTGTGATCTTCATGGTCTGTGTCCACCATCTTAGCAACTTTTCCATTAATGTTGTCTTTTTTCTAGAGGGAGTGTTGTTTCAAGAACAGGGTAGACATTCCTATTACCCTAGATGAATGAGACATAGATGTTCCCATCCATGCCTGTATGTTTAATTTATCTGTGTCTTTGTAGTTTAAGTTTCTTATAAACATATATATAGATCTTGCTGTACTAGCAAATCATAATCTTCACTTTGAACTGAAATGCTTAGATCATTTGTATTTATTGTAAGTCCAATGTGATGAAAATTGTCAATTCTTTTGCTGTTTTTGTCTCACCTGTTATTTATTCCTTATTACATTTTTACCTACCTTCTTTCAGAGAGTTATTATTTTAGTATTCCATTTATTTCCCATATAGACTAATGAGTTACTTTTCTTCATTTTAGATTATGATTTGCTTTAGGTATGTTTGTTTTATTTTCTGAGACGGTCTCACTCTAGGTCAAGATGACCTGGAACTCATTCTGTAACCCAAGCTGGCCTCAAACTCATGGTGATCATCCTACCTCAGCCTCTTAAATGCTGGGAGTAAAGATGTAAACCACCATGTCTGTCATGATTTGTTTTTGTTTGAGACAGACCTGGAATTTACTCATTCTGTAATCCAAGCTGGCCTTAAAGTCATGCTGATCGTCCTATCTGAGGCAGTTCTGAAACTTACTACATAGACCAGGTTGGCCTCAAATCTGCAGCAATCCTCCTGTTTCTGCCTCAAAAGTCCTGGGATTACAGGTATATGCCACCATGGCTGGAGTCTTAATTTTGTTTAATAGCAATTGTTTTACAATAAACACCCAAGAATTCTATACTTGCCTCCTTACTTATGCTACTAACATCCATCTGTTTCTATGTGTGTTATGAGCTCCTAATACAGTGCTAGTCTTTTGCTGGTGACCAAACCCAGGGCCTTGCACATCGAAGCCTTCTACCACTGAGCCATATCACCAGCCTGGGTCCATTACTGTTTACAGAGATTAAAATGAAGTAAATGTCTCATATCCAAACTTTCCTTTTACTTAAAGAATTTCCTTTATGATTCCACATAATGCAAGTCAGCTGAAAATAAATTCTCTCATATTCTGCTTATTTTAAAAAGCTATTTCTTTAGCTAATCAGATCAGGGATAAATACTCAGAATATATAAAGAATTTTATGTGCCAACAAAAAATGAACAGCCCAATATAAAATGGGCAAAGCAGGACTGGGCGAATGGCCCAGCAGGTAAAATCACTTGCCACATAAACATAAGGTCCTCTATGGCCTAAGACCTCCAAGTTCAAATGCCTAATACCCACATAAAGCTGGGTATGGACACACACATCTCTAACCCTAGTACTGAGGTCTATGATGGAGGATTACTTACACCTTTGGGGTATGTGAATAATTCTACTCTGAACATGGGTGTACACATTCTTGAATGCATATTCTTAGTTCTTTTAGGTGTATACCCAGAAATGAAATAGCCACACACTGATTCTGTGTTTGATGTTTTCAGGAATTGCTGTTCCTATAGACAGTACATAAATAATGCACAAGGGTTACAATTTCACCATATTCTCAGAAATACTTTTTGTCTTAAAAAAATGGCCAACCTAATGAGTGTAAAAAGTAGCTCATTGCA
>PVHP010044783.1:0-13952 GCA_004024765.1 Zapus hudsonius | reverse complement strand
GTGCTTACTTCTGAATAAAATTTTGTTGATATTTAGTTCCTCAGTTATTTCTGACAGCACTTTTGCAATATGTAGAATTTGTATATATGTAAAAGTATGCAAGCTTTATATTAATGCAAAACTTCAGGGTAACAGTGGGAAAAGATTAAAGAATGAAGCTAGTGATAATAAGCAGTCAAAATAAAAAGCTATAAATATCAAAAAAAAAAAAAAAAGAAGTAACCAGCATTATTTGTAAGTGACAAACGACCCACCCTATTGGTTCACATATATACTTAACCAAGTGCTCTCTCCTTTTTCATTGTATTTGATAGGCACAATAAACCTGTGAGGTAGGCCAGACAATTTCCTGACTCGGTGAAAAAGAAAGGTGAGACATAGAATTTATGAGAACTATTCAAACTTTTGTGATGAAATGATGGAAAATGCAGGACTAAGGCCTAGGAACCTTTTCTGTTTTTTTCTTCGTTAGGTGGTAGTGGGCCTTGTGTGTGCTACACAAGAGATCTACTGTTAAGCTATATTCCTAGACCTCTTTCTACTTTTTTATGTTTGAGACAGAGTCTCATGAATTTCTTAAGGGAGGTCTTAAATTTGTGATCCTCTTGCCTCAGCCTCTAAAGTAGCTCTGATGACAAGCTTACAACATCAGGCCCAGGTGGACCTAGGAACCTTGTATTATTGAAAGTTACAAAAGGCTGCAAAGTGGGTTAACAGTTTTGTAATTGTCATAAATTACCTGTAACTAGTCGGTCAATTTCCTTTAGTCTTAAATACCTTGGTATTAACAATAAACTTCTTCTTTGACACTAAAGGGAAATTAGTATATATCAGAAGTTGAGTAGATTTGTTCGGGGCTAGAGAGATGACTTAGTGGTTAAGGCATTTGCCTGCAAAGCAGAAAGACCCCAGTTTGATTCCCCAGTACCCACGTAAAGCCGGATGCACAAGGTGGTGCATGTATCTAGAGTTTGTTTGCCCTGGCATGCCCATTCTCTCTCTTTCTCTCTCTTTCTCTTTCTCTCTATCTCTCTCTCAAATAAATAAGTAAATAAAATATTTTTAAAAAGATAATTAAAAAGTTTGTTGGAATTCCAGAAACGCACTTTTTTTACATTGCGGATTCTGAATCATAGTTCCATTTTTATTTTTATTATATATATATATATATATATATATATATATATATATATATATATATATATATATATATATATATATATATGTTTTTCGAGGTAGGGTCTCGCTCTAGTCCAGGCTGACCTGGAATTCACTATGTAGTCTCAGGTGACCTTGAACTCAGGGCAATCCTCCTACCTCTGCCTCCTGAGTGCTGGGATTAAAGGCCTGTGCTATCACGCCCAGCTATATTTTTTACTATTAATCTAGGTTTTAAAATTTAGTATATAAAGTTTCATTGTGTCATTTTTCCTTAATACTGCCTGAATCATTTTTGAAAATTCAATTCCCCACTAAATGTGAGCACAACAATAATATTAAATGACAATTGAAATGTGACTGACACAGTGCTGAGAAGATGGCTCAGTGGGTAAAGTGCATGTCATGAAAGCATGAGAACTCAAGTTCAAATCCTTAGCACCCACATAAAATCTAGGTAGAACACTGCATTTCTGTGATCCCAGCAATGGGAAAGCAGAAACAGGAGGGTTAAGCATGATTAATAGTGTCATATTGTTTCATCATTTCTTTTTTAATTTTTATTTTGACAATTTGATACATGTATATAATGCATTTTGTTCCTTTTCACTCTTATCCTTTCATTCCCTCTTCCTCCCACTAACTGCCTTGTTCCCAACACCTTCTCTTTCTATTTACCAATTTTTATACCACCAAAGAGCCTGCTGCCCATCCCCCAGCAACCATTAATTGCCAATAGTTTCTTGGGGAGTTATTAGGTCACTATTTCTAATTACTTTATGTAATTGTCCCATCTTCCTAATAGTATGTGCAGAAGCTCACACAAATGGATTACTTTATGCCTGATTTAATCAGATTTGAACAAAATGATCACTGCATTTTAATTTGTTTTCTCCTCTTTTCTTTTCCTTTCTTTTCTTTTCTTTTCTTTTCTTGCTGTTTGGCAGAATTGCCTGACACTTAGAATGGCAAAAAGACATGGCAAAGAAAGTTATACAAACTGGAGCCCAGGATTGCTTGGTCTGCTTTTTAACAACTGGCAAATTAACCTTCATATTCTCTGTTCACAGTGTAGAATTTAAGGAACAACTGTGTGGCTCCCACACAGCTGTCTAGTCTGCTAGTGTGTGTTCCTAAAATAAGAATTTTATTTTAAAAAACCACACACACACACACACATTGTCTTTTTATTTTCAACAATCCAGCTACTCAGGCCTTCTTGAAACTCATTTTTGTAAACACTGTGTTGCTGACCTAGAAGTGTCTGGAGACAGGAGGATGGAGAAAGCTCATATTGTTTATTGAATATAAGAGGACACTTCCTTCAGGCGACTTAAGGCATGCTGAGAGCCACATTTTACAGGGGTGAAGTCATTGCAAATGCTGCCTTAGAAGTGTGTGTTAATGCCAAAGCTTATCCTCAGCAGCATTTCCAGATCTGCTTTTAAAAAAATCCAGAGACTCATTTTAAACATATAAGTCAAGGATGAACAAGGCAAAGGTTCAGCAGTTCACTTCCAAGTGTTGCTCTCCTTCTACTTGATTCTCGATTTCTTAGTCAGGTTACCTTGGAGTGCTAAAACAAGGGAAAACAGAGATGAAAGAGACAGAGACAGAGACAGAGAGAGAGAGAACCAGGGATTCAATAATGAGTTGTGATGTGCAAAGATGTAATTAATAGTCAGTAAACCTAAGGAAGGGAAAGCAGAGGTGAAGGAAAGGTACATCTTTAAAACCACAAAGAGGACAAGAAGAGATTATGAAAATTGGTTTGGAGAAAAATAAATGAATAAAATTGTTTCTGTTTTACTGTTGTATAGCCTTTGGCCTACAATTAGTATTTAGTAATGTCTAAACAAAGAGCCACATTTAATTCCCTGGGAACTTTCAATTTTAACTTGGCATTCATAATAATAAAAAGCGGTCTGCACACTCAGAAAGCACTGCATGTAAAAAACAAAACAAAAAAAAAAGTGAAGATGAAAACTTTTCCTACATAAGCAAGGGAGACTTGCAAAAAGTAAAAAGCAAATTATTTGAAAATAATAGTCATCCTGACCTTTCAGGTTTTGTAGCACCTTAAATGCAGATGGATTAGCAGTTAAGGCGTTGGCCTGCAAAGCAGAAGGACCTGAGTTCAAATCCCCAGTGCCCACATAAAGTCAGATGTTCAAGGTGGTGCATGTGTATGGAGTTCCTTTGCAGTGGCTGTAGGCCCTAGCACTCCCATTCTCAAAATACTCAAAATACTCCAAAGTAGAAACCCGAGGTGTAAAGAGTGTAAGAGCCATGGTGGGGGGAATATCCAGAGACATTGCTCCCCTACTTCCCCCTTAGCCCCCCCAAAAAACAGTCTGCTTCTTGCACAATTCATACCTCTCCATCCCATGAAGCATTCCAGCAATCCCATTGGGGAGGGTCCTCTGTGAAATAGGGGCAGGGAGGAGGTAAATAGGGGTACCAACAAAAGGTCTGTACACACAAAGTTTCTACTTATTAATAATAAAAAATAAATAAAAATTCAAAAGAATGCAATTATTATTGTTCAGGAGAACATGGTACTTGGTGATTGTTCAGAGAAAGAATTGGGTATCTGTTTGATTTTTCTCTTTGCATTAGCTGTGCTCTGGGGGTAAAAGTCTGCACATTGAATAAGGTAATATATTCAGATTGCATATTAATGTGGGGTTTGTGCTACAGAAAGCTGTTTCTTTGTGGGAAATAGCAAATCTCAGAGTGGGAAGTCTGTAACCACTTGTACACACAGGTATGGTATCTCTTTGTCTGAAGCTTTGGTCACCAAACCAAATAGACCACACACTATGTCCCCTTCAAAGGCCCTGTATGACACACTGGCATTTCAAGTTTATCCTGGCCAAGCCCATACTTAGTATTCTAGATTCAAATCAGGAAATCTTACACTTACATGGTTCAGCCAGCCAAGCAGCTTTTGCAACACTGACACATTTTATTTTATTTTATTTTAAATATTTTATTTATTTATTAGAGAGAGAGAGAGGCAGACTGAGAGAGAATATGGGCACACCAGGGCCTCCAAGCCACTGCAAATGAACTCCAGACACATGCACCCTCTTGTGCATCTGGCTGTATATGGGCACTGGGGAATCAAACTCTGGTCCTTCTGCATTGCAGGCAAATGCCTTAATCGCTAAACCATCTCTTCAGCCCAACACTGACACATTTTATATAATTTAATCTACTAATTAAATTTCCTCCTCTTTCAGATAAAAAGTCTCTTATGTAAAGGTCAGTGGTTCCTATAAAGTACTTCTACTTTAGCTGTAATATAGCCAGTTATTTTAGTGATGGAGAGATATCATTTTAAGAACTCCTTTGAGGGCTGGAGAGATGGCTCAGCGGTTAAGGCGCTTGCCTCCAGTGCCTAAGGCCCTGGGTTCAATTCCCCAGTATCCATATAATCCAGACCCACAAGATGGTGGCCCTGGTGAGCTCTCTCTCTCTCTCTCTCTCTCTCTCTCTCTCTCTCTCTCTCTCTCTCTCTCTCTCTTTCTCTCTCTCTCTCTCCTTAAAAATGAATAAATAAATAAGCGTGTGTGATTTAAAAAAAAGAACTCCTTTGAATTTAGAGATAAATTAAAAGTATTTATACACACACATATATAATATATTTACTTATTTATTTATTTTTGCAGTGCTAGGCAAGAACTCTACTGAGTGATACCACTATGACTACTGAGTGATACCACTAAGCTGAAAATATTTATTAGTTTCTTTTCAGTCTTGCTATGTATCCTTGGATGGCTTTAGACTCAGCTTCCTCCTGCCTACCATCTCCTGAGTGCTGAGATTACAGGTGTGCCCCACCATGCTTGGCTTCTCTTCTATTCCTTGTGTATCTTCCATCCACATATACCTGTGAAAGATATAGAGGAAATTAGAAAATTAAATAGATGTTAGGAGAGATAAGATTGCTACTGGAAATTCACAAAACTCAGAATGGATGTTGCAGACTTGATGGATAAACACTGTGAAGGCCTCTATTTTATTGCTTCACAGTCACCTCCAGTCTGACCTAGATGGTGCATTACAGATGTTCAGTTGTGTTCCAGTTATGATATACTTACTTTTATGCTCATCTTCCTAGTGTCTGATTTCCCATAGATTGGGTGAGAATTGACATTGACCTGAAGAATAATGAGAACACATAACATTTAATACAAGTCAAGGTTGTTTCCAGGGATTTAATTAATAGAAAAACATGCCACCACAATATAGGGTAAAACAAAATAAAAAATGGTCAGATAGATCAGTGAATTAAGCACATGCCATATAAGCCTAAGGACCTGACTTTGGATCCCCCGCAGCCATATAAATTGGAAAGAGGGATGGTAGCATTTAGAAGGCAGAGACTGATCTCTGCTGCAACTGGCTACCTAGACTGGCTGAATCTGTGACCTCTGCATTTAAGTGAGGGAGATTGCTTCAGTAAAATAAGGTGGAAAGCAATCAGGGAAGACACCCGACATCAATACCTGGCCTTCATATACACAGGTACACACATGCAGATGCACACACACATCGGTGGCCCCCACACATGTGAACATGTGTGTACATATGAATAGACACCAAACATTCAAAAAAGTATAGCAATACCCCAATTATCCTTTTATGCAGCAGACAGCCCTGTACAATTTCTCTTGGTAGCACAAAGTGTATCATGTTAAACCTTCCATGGTTAGATGATTGTGCACAAAACAAAGAAACGCAGATTGAAAGGGATATGTTATGGTGGGAAAATGAATGCTGAAAGTAGACAAGGGCAAATGTGCAAATATCCAGTGTCCAAGCAGAGTGCATTCTGGTTATAGGATGGAGAAAAACAGTGAACTCAAGCCCTCAAAAGCCTCAGGACATCCCTCTCCAAAACACAGTGTAAGAATTGCATTCAGAATAGTATTCTGCCCCCATCTGAACTCCTATTCACCTATGGTTATTAAACACCATAGTGATAATTTTCCTCTATGTCCACCAAGTTTTTAGGGAATCTATGAACAGAAATATCTTCAATTCAATAAAGCCTATGCACACTTTAAGGCAGTCTTCCATGGTTGTCTTGCAACACAAAAACAGATTAAGGGATGAAAATGTAGTTCAGTGATAGAATATTTGCCTGGCATCCGTGAAGAATTGGGTTTAACCATCAAGCATTGAAAGAGAATAAAACAAAATCTCTGAGTTAGTCATACATATTCCCAATGTACATTGAAGCTTCATTCAAAGCACTATTCAAGAGGCTAGGAAAATTGCTGAGTGTGTAAAAGCACTTGCTGCACAATGCACGAAGACCTTTCCTTCATCCCTTGCACCCATGTAAAAAGGAGGCTTGGCCATGCATGTCTGTAACCCCACAGTTGAGGGAGGTAATAGGAGTATTGCTGGTCCCACAGTCTACTTGAAAAACAATGAGCTTCAGGTTCAGTGAGAGACTTTGTCTCAAGGAGATTAGGTTGAAGAACAATAGAAGAGTACACCCAAAGTGTTTCTCCTCTGTCTTCTGCATATTGTGCATAGGAGGCCATGTATCTGCACACACATACACACACCACACATACCTCAAAGACATACAAAGAGGAGAGCACTTAACAAAACTGCAAATAAAACTTGTATATTTGATTAACTTAATCATTTGTAACATTTATTGATAATCTACTTTGAATCATGCACTGTCCTGGGCACTGGTATATGGTAGTGAATTTAACAGACATGGGCCACACTCTCTTGAAGCATAAGAAGAGATTAACTTGTTATTTTGGTGCATTGACTTAATGAAAACCTCCTTTGCAAGATGTAGCAGGAAGCTTTTCTGCTTTGCTCCATCTTGGAGGGTTTTCAGTGAGAACTAGCTTAGACAGCTTTTGTATCAGTTAAATGCATGTGGGTATCTGAGGTAGGCAATATGACTATTCCTACCAGTTCACAGAAAACAATGCCTCAGACTCCTCCTCAACCAAGAGAGAAAACCTAAACTGGCCACCCTGACTTCAGAGCATTCAGTAGGTCAGGACCTCATTTAGATCAGCCAGTGAAGGTTCTGACATAGAAATGATTCTTGGAATCAGGAGTTTACTAGGCCCTTAATTTACAGCAATTTTAGATTCTCAGGATAAACCCTGTAGTTCAGGAAACTTAACCATAATTTTACAGGATTTTAGGGCCTTCAGACAGAAAGAAGACTGTTTTAAGAGCTATATAGGAAGAGTCTAGGGAGCACAAGTGTATGCTTCTGCTATAGAGTGAATGACTTAAATCATCATCTAAAAATGAAATCCTTTTTATAAAGATATTTTAATGTGAACCTTTGGGAGGCCATTAGTCCTCATAAGAGGAGATATAAGAGTATAACCTGTTAAGAAATAAAATTTATTTTAAAAAAGGGATTCTTTTTCCCTTCCAACATGTAAGGACATAGCAAGAGGGTACCAAATATTATGAAGAAATAAGCTTTGATCTTACATTTCACATCTTTCAGAATTATGAAAAATAAAATTTACTGTTTATAAACACACAGTTTATTGTCCACTGTTATAGCACCCCAAATGGAATAAGATAGCTTCCAAGACAAGAAAAAAAAAGAGTTTAGAATAATCCCAGGGTCTGTGAAGCTAGGGTTCTGAAGCTTGTCATGAGTCACTTAATTCTCTTGGCAGAATTTCAAGTGGGGAAGTGTACTTACTAGCACCACTCCCTATTAATGTAATAAAATTCTTACTGTTACTTTTGCTTATCCAAGACTTGTATTGATTGCAAGTATGTTTAAACGTGTAATAAAAATGTGAGAGGATACGATGGAAGTTCTAGGAACATCCTGAATAGGGGTTTTCTAAAACATATAGTATTTTTAAATACAAAAATGTTTTATTCTTTTGTCCCAGTGTTGAGGGCTGAACCCGGGGCCTTGCTAGGAAAATATGCATTTTCCACTGAGCTAAATTCCCAACCCCAGGAATGTTATTATGATAAAAGAATATGTGTTCTCACGGAGAAATATCTCTGAGGTGTGTGTGTGTGTGTGTGTGTGTGTGTGGTATGTGTAGGGTGTGAGCATATGCATGTGATATATGTACATGTGCACAGCATACATGAAGCATACATGAAGAGGCCAGGGGAAGATTGAGGTATTCTCTCATCACCTTAGTTCCTAAAGACAGTCTCACTGAATGATTCGAATAGCTGAACATGGAACCTCATGAGTGGCCATGAGCATGAGTACTGGGGATCAAATTCAGGTCTTAATTCTAGATCAGTAAGCACTTCTCACCACTGAGCCATCTCTCTGGCTCTCCCAAAGATGATCAAAATGAATATCTAACTACACATCATTGTAAACACTTCCTGTGGATTATTCTACAATATCACTACATTCTTAACCCAAGTAATTTTTTCTTGCCAAGACTCTCACCAATATAATTCCTACAATCTCCCTTCAGAGTCTTGAGAAACAGATGTCAAAAGAAACAGCTGAGTTCATGTATAAACTGGAGAGTTATCTGACTAAGATAATAGCAGAAGCAATAGGAGGCAATGTTATCTATCATTTCTCAACAGCTTACCATGTGTCAGGTGATGTTAGATGCATTCTCTAATCTCTATAAGTACTTTTTGAATATATTATTAACCTCATTTTACAAATGAATAAAAAGCAGAAAAATAGGTAATATGTTAGTTTTCTATATCATCCATAAATATTAACACAAACTGACTTAAAACATCAAGAAAAGTATTAGCTCATAGTTTCATTGATCAGAAGTCCAAGCAGAGTAGAGGTCACACAATTCTCCGTTTATGGTCCAACAAGGTCCTAATGCAGGCATTCTTTTGGAGGTCTTGGGGATGAATCTACTTCCAAGCTCACTCAGTATACGGGAATAATTCTTTTCCATTTTCTTATATGATAAAGGCCCCATTTTATTTGCTGGATGACAAGTGAGCTGTGATCTTCCAGAGATTTTGAGAATTTGCTCTTCCTCCCTTTTCAAAGTGAGCACTGGTGAGTAGTTTGGATCTCTCTGACCTGCCTTTCTGCCATCTCTCCCCTGTTGTTGTATGTCTCTGCAGTCTCACTGTGTCTCACCTGTATTTAAGAGCTAATGTGATTTCATTGTGTCCATTCTAGGATTCTAGGATCCATGTCTGTCTATTTTAAGATTAGCAACATTAGTTAAATATACAAAATAATTTCCTAGATGTGCCTAAAGTAGTGTCTGAAGATGGGATTTCCATGAAGACATAAAGTGATTGTACTCAGTATTAAGAACTTTGGGACATAACTGGCAATGAGGGCACAACTCCAATGATTGGGATTATTATCCTTATAAAACAGATTCCAGACACAGCACAAGGTGTTGTCTGACAAAATGTAAACAGGCCCATTCATCAGACACGGAAACTTCAGTGCCTTGATCTTGGAATTCCAGCTTCCACAACTGTGAGGAGTAAACTTCTGTTATTTTAAAGCCACTTATCATGGTATTGTGTGGGAGTAACCTGAGCAGATTAAGACAACTTGGAAAACTGAAACAAGGATTCCTATCCTCAAATTCAACACTTGAGCCCTAAGAATCATAGAACCCCAAATAAAGACTGCTACTTGGAGTGATCCTTGGATATCTAATTTCATAGTTTGTCTTAAGTTAAATAAATCAATATAAAGCACATATTATATGAAATTCATAATGAACATTATAAATGAAAATAATCAGCACAAAATTAAATCTGTAAGGTGAAAATTATTTTTTAAAGATTTATTTGTAAGCAGATATATACATGGAGAGAGGAGAGTGAGTATGAGCACATCAGGGCCTCTAGCCAGTGTAAACGAACTCCAGGTGCATGCACCACTTTGTGCATCTGGCATACATGGTTACTGGGGAATTGAGTCTGAGTCCTTAGACACTCAGCCTTAACAGCTGAGCCATCTCTCCAGTCCCTGAAAATTATTTTTGATAAGAAAAAAACATATAGAAAGGGTGGAGAGATGGTGTAATAGCCAGGGTTTGATTGCCCAGTAACCACATAAAGCCAGATGCAATAAGAGGCCCTGCCACACCCATACTCTCTCTCAATAGCTGAAAAAACACATATAGATAAAAAACAAGAATGTTATCTCTTCAATCAGAAAACTGCAAAATTTGACCTGATTAATTAGATTTATATAGCTTAATAAGGGCCACATAAGGTTGTGCATATTTATAATCTCAGCACTCAGGAGACTAAAACACATAGATTACAATGAGTTTAAGGCCAGCCAGGACTATATAGTGAAACCTAGTCTTTAAAAAAGAGCTTAATAAGGAAACAAAATGGAAAATAGTTTAAAAAAGCTAATCATATGCTGGGGAGATGGCTTAGCAGTTAAAGTACTTGGTTGAAAAGCCTGGCAGGTGGGGATCAACTCCCCTGTACCCAAGTAAAGCCAGATGCACAATGTAATAAATGCACCTCAAATTTGCTTACAGTGGAAAGGGGCCCTGGAGCACCCATTCTCTCTCCCTTTCTTTCTCTCTGTCCCAAATACTAAATAAATAATATTTTTAAATACAGTAAGCAAAGTGCATCATTAACTATAAGTTTAATAAGGATAAGATTTTGTTGAATATAAATCAGTTAATATGACAAATTTGGATTACGTAGATAATACCCATAAAAAGTAAAAATATATGTGTAGAAAATCAATTTTATTAACATTTTCATGATTAAATATTTATTTTTATTTATTTTTATTTTTTTATTGTCCATAATCAGTAACATTGTTTAGTGGGCCAACCATGAGTTGTTATCCCCAATTCCCTGTTGCCCCCCTTCCGCATCCCCAGTCAGCTGGATATCCTCCTCTGTGGGCCATCTATATCAGTCTCTGTGGTAGGGGACCATGGATAGCCCAGTCTTCAGCCGGGTTCTCATGACCCAAGTGTGTTGTTACTGAGGGTTGCCAAGTCTATGATATTCTCCCCCACCACAGCTCTCACAATCTTTCCACCCCCTCTTCCGCTCAGTTCCCTGAGTCATGGTGGGTGAGTATTAAGGCTACTTTAATGTTGTGAGCTTAGGGGTTTTTGTGTTGAGATTCGTTGGTTTCTGTCTCATTGGATTATCTTTTGTTGATTGAATGGCTATGGCTGTGAGTCCCTTTTTCATCCAATCATTCTCTGCGGGGTTCCATATGGACCCTCTTCTGTATGACTGTGGCTCATCTCTTGTCAGGATCTCAGCTTTCTGCCTGCGGTCGGTTGGTAGGGTTATATGGGCCACAGCTCTCTCGCTGCATCCTGAAAAACCTTCATTGGAGAATGAGATCAGTATGTTTTAACAAATATACACCATTCTGGATTACCTAGCTACTATTTTTAGTAGCCTCCCCGGCAGTCGCTCGCATAGAGCATCTTTTCGTGGGAGCCCAAGAGTATGGGATCCGGTGCATATCGCCCTGAATCCCCGGGTCCAATCAAGGGTTCCCCCTCACTGAGTGGAATATTTGGCCGAATTTTATAGCTGTTGATTGTCTCCCCCAGGCCCAGGCTTCTCCATTGCCCAAGTACTCCTTTCTTGGTTTGCTTTTCTCTCCCAGTAGGAGGTGTGGTCAGCCTACTTATGGCCGCAGACTGTGTTTCATGCCAGTGGTCTGTTTACTCCAGCTGTCATTGATCAGCTTCCCCTGACAGCTTGTATAGTGCCTTCCAGCACTGCACTAACTGCCATCTGGGGGCTGGTTACCATTCCAGACCTCAAAGGGTCTCTCAATGCTGAACGATGGTATTCTGTGGTTTCTTCAGTAACAGGGTTTTGCCTCACGCCTGGGGAGGGCGTTCAAGAACCTTGACAGAATTCTGTCTTGTTTTTGGAACCTCATGGGCCTCTTTGGTCAACAGCTCAGTGAGGGAAGGAACCAGTGGCTGGGGCTTTCAGACTGCTTAATTGTTCACAGACTTAGAAATTCTACCCTACTACTCATGGCCGCTCTTCTAACTCTTTAGGTTACAGTATGCTTGTGAGAATTTTATGTTTTTCTACCTAATTTGGTTTAGCCTCATGCTTGAGCCATTACCCTCCCCCCTTCCCTTACCCCTCATTCATAACCTCTCAGTTCTTTCTATTAGTCTGCATAAAGAAAAAGTTTATCCTGGTTAAGGACCACATATGAGGGAGACTATGCAGCGTTCAATTCTCTGTTCTTTTGAGTGTTCCCTTAGTAAGATCTGCTCGAAGTCAGACCATTTTTTCCTAAATTTTGATATGTCATTTTTCCTTAGAGCTGAGTAAAATTCCATCGTGTAAATATACCACAGTTTCGTTGTCCATTCCTCGAAAGATGGGCATTTGGGTTGATTCCAATTCTTGGCTATTATGAATTGAGCTGCTATAAATATAGTATACAAAATTTTCTGCATCGAGATGCGGCATCTTGCGGGTAGATGCCTAGTAGAGGGATCGCTGGGTCCATTGGTAGTTCTATGTCCATTCTGTCTAGAAGTCTCCACACTGCTTTCCATAACAGTTGAATAAGTTTGCAATCCCACTAGCAGTGAATAAGGGTTCCTTTTTCCCAGCATCCTCGCCAGCAACGATTGTTGTTGGTTTTCTTTATGATTGCCATTCTGACAGGGGTAAGATGGTATCTCATTGTGGTTTTGAGTTGCATTTCCCTGATGCTTAAGGATGCTGAGCACTTTCTTAAATGAGTCAAGGCCATTTGTGTTTCCTCCTCTGTGAATTTTCTCTTGAGATCAGTACACCATTTTGTGAGGGGGCATTTTGGGTTTTTGTTATTAATTTTTTTGAGTTCTCTGTAGGTTTTGGAAATTAGTCCTCTGTCTGAGTTGTAGCTGGTGAAAATCATTTCCCAGTTTGAAGGGGGTCTATTGGCTCTGAGTATGGTTTATTTGTCTGTACAGAAGCTTTTGAGCCTGATCAGGTTCCATTGGTTAAGTGTTTGTTGTATTTCTTGGGCTGTTGGAGATTTGCTCAGGAAATTTTTTCAAACTCGTATTTCATGTAGAGTTCCTCCTATTTTTTCCAGGGTGTTCAGGGTTACCAAATTTATATTAAGGTCTCTGATCCATTTGGAGTTGATTATTGTACACGGTGAAAGGAGTGGCTCTATTTTCATGTTTACACGTGTTTATCCAATTCCTCCAGCACCATTTGTAAAAGATGATATCTTTGGCCCAGCATACATTGTTAGCCCCCTTGTCAAAGACCAAATAATTGAAGTTACTTCCATTTAAAGCTGGGTCTTCAAGTCTGTACCATTGATCTTCCTTTCTGTTTTCAGGCCAGTATCATGCTGTTTTCATTACTATGGCTTTGTAGTATGTTTTGAAGTCAGGCATGGTGATACCTCCTAAGTAGGATTTTTTAATTAGAATAGTTTTGACTATCCGAGGTATTTTGCCCTTCCAAATAAATTTAGAGATTATTTTTTCTATGTCTGTGAAGAAAGAGGTCGGGGTTTTTATCGGCATAGCATTGAATCTGTTAATCACTTTTGGCAGGATTGCCATTTTTACTATATTGATTCTCCCTATCCATAAGCGTGCAATATCTTTCCATCTTCTCACATCCTCCTCTGTTTCCTTCTTGAGTGTTTCAATATTTTCCTTATATAAGTCCTTTACAACCTTGGTTACTGATTTTCCAAGGTTTTTTATTTTCATTGAGGCTATACAAAATGGGACAGTCTCTCTTATATCTTTGTCTATCTGCTTGTCTTCTGCATATAGAAAGGCTAATGACTTGTTTAATTTTTTAAAATATTT